>PVKE010007545.1:0-50377 GCA_004027555.1 Craseonycteris thonglongyai
TATATTATAATATACTAATATAATGTATAGTATACATTATTAGTACAATCCTTTTCAAGCAGGGAGGTGATTTGACAACTCATCAAATTCCATATAATATTTATTCATAAGATTATTCAAAAGATGAATAAAATCATACATTCTCACTCCTCACCACTATTACCCTTCAGGTTGGGACAGAATGTCTCATCTTTTTTTCTTCCCCAGTATTTTTTTTTTATTGTGGCAAAATATACATAATGTAAAATTAACCATCTTGACATTTTAAGTATACAGTTATGTGGTATTAAGTACACTCATACTATTATGCAATTATCACTATCCATCTCCAGAACTCTTTTCATCTGGCGAAGCTGAAACTCTGCACAGCAACTCCCCTGGCTCCCTCCCCTCAGCCCCTGGCAACCATCACTTACTTCCTCTTTTTATGCATTTGACCTCTTTAGGTCACTCATATAAGTGGGATCATACAGTGTTTGTCTTTTTGTGATGCGCTTATTTCACTTAGCGTAATGTTCTCAAGGTTCGGCCATGATGTAGCATATGTCAAATTCCCTTCCTTTTTACTTACTTTATTTTTTTATATTTTACTATTTGAGAGAAGGTGAGAGAGAGAGAGAGAAAGAGAGAGAGAGAGAGAGAGAGAGAGAGAGAGACACGTGGGGAGGACCCAGAGCAGTCTCCATAGTTGTACATCATTAGTTGTGACATAGTTTCATTCCACACAGGTGGATGTGAGTCTGGGAGTGAGGGGGGGACAAACTGGGGGCCTCCTGCACGAAAGGCAAGAACCTTCGTCACCATACCGGCGGTCACCAGTTGCGCTGCAGTTCAGCATATGGGTTTGCACGGACCAGGACTGAGATTCAATCCCTAGCCCTCGTGATTGCAAGGCAAGCGCTCAACCCGCTGAGCTATCCTGGCATCCCTCCCTTCCTTTTTAAGATAATAATATTCTACTGTGTGTGTACACTAAGGTGACCAGACGTCCCGCTTTTGGCAGGACAGTCCCGATTTTTAACAATTTGTCCCGTGTCCTGCAGCGTTTTAAAAAAGTCCTGATTTTTGGAAAGAATGCACAACAAGCTAGGGAATGGCGGGAGATAGACCAAATTTTTAATCAAGAACCCCCTCCCCCCTGGTCAGTGGTGTCCCGCTTTACCAATGTTAAAATCTGGTCACCTTAGTGTACACCACATTTTGTTCCCTGTATCCATTGATGGACACTTTGACAGCTTCCACCTTTTGGCTATGGAAAATATTGCTGCTGTGAACATGAGTGTTCTGATATCTCTTCAAGACCCTGCTTTCAATTATTTTGGGGATATACCGACAAGTGGAACTGTTGGATCATATGGTATATTGTCTCTTTTTTGGTGGGGTGGGGGGGTGGGGGGAAGGGTGGCCTGGCTCCTGGATTAGAGAATATTAGAAACTTGGAGAGGATTAGTTGTGTGACCTTGGGCTTTCCCTCTCTGAGACCAGATCCATGTTTCCAAACAGGGACTCTTGTTAACCACAAATGTTCCCAGGCCCCTTTTACTGGAAGATTCTAATTCAGTGCCTGGCCTAGGGCCCAGGAATTTGGGATTTTTTTAAAAAGAGCCTCAGGTAATTTTTATCATCAAACGGGCTTAGGAATCACAGGACCGGAGAATTTCCAACGGCCCTTGCAGCTCTGACCTTCTATGACCTCTGTAGCTAAGAGACTAGAGTCACACTGACAGGGTTCAATTTCTAGTTGTCACTTACCAGCACCACCTCAATCAACTTCTTCACGTCCTAAGGGAGGGTAATGACGTCTACCACAGGACTCTTACACGAAGTAAATGGAAATGAAAGAAAATAAGGCTTTAGCATATGCTACCTAGTACTGGAAAAGAAAAGTCCTCCAATATCTTCGCGTTATTCCCAGTCGTCCTTCAGCCTGGCTGGTGGCCTCCCGCAGTGGGTGGTTTTCTATCGCCACCTAGTGGTGAGGCTGAGGCAGTGCACTTACACAGCTATTTTCCCCTTCCCACCCCCACCCGCCACATCCCTACACCGTCCCATCCCAAGTTAACCCCATTCAGAAGCCTCAGGCCTCTCCATCCGAGGATCCCAGCAGTCCCGAAAGTTTATTCCACAGCCTCAGCCCAGAGGCAGTGAGTTGTTGGCAATGCCTGCCTCCCTGGGTGGTACTGAGCAGGCCTGATCTTGCCTGCGACCAGGGGCTGGTCTGTACTGCCCCATCCTTACTGGTAATGATATAGGTGAGTGCCAATTCTGTGCTAGGGGTCTTACAGGCATCGTCTCATTCGGCCCTCACAACCCCTGTATAAGGTAGAAGGACTTATGCCTTTTCCATTGATGATGGAATTGAGGCTCAGAGAAGTTAGGTGATGGGCACAAAGTCACACAGCTTGCAATGATGAAGCCACGTCTCAGACTCAGGTGGATCTGAACCCTCAGCTATTTATACTAAGCCATAGGGCCCCTAAACTTGTGGTTGCTCACCTTGGCTAGACATTACATTCACCTGGGGAGACTTAAAGACTACTAAGGGGGAAGCTGGGATGGCTCAGCGGGTTAACCGCTCACTTTGAAGTCCCTGAGCCTGAGGATCGAATCCTGGCCCAGTTCCTGCCCTGTGCAGCCCCGCAGCCACCTGTGGAGTGAAACTATATGGAAAACTAATTCCCTCAACTATGGAGACTGCTCTGGGCCCTCCCCCTTCTCTCTGTCTCTCTCTGCCTCTCTCTGTCTCTGTCAAAAAATATATGTATATAAAAATAAATCTTTAAGACTACTAATGCCTGGTTAATGGCTCTGGAGTGCAGCTTGAGCACTGGCTTTGTGAAGCTCAGGTAACTATTCTAATGGGCTGGTCCAAACTCACCTCTTCTGTTTTCTGTTACTTGGGGCTCTGCTCTCCATCCTGGGGCTAGTGCCAAACTTCCACAAGCCATCTGCACTGAGATGCCCTGTTGTCCCTGGGGCTCACAGGGGCACTGGCATGCCCCGGGACAGCCTTCAGCCTGGAGCAAGAGACCTGGTTCCACTGCACCCACTGAGATAGTGGAGCTTGGGCTCCCAAGCTCACCAACATTGGCCTGGAAAGAGGCCCGCGAGTGTGGGACCCCCAGTTCTGTGGGTACTGGCTGTGTGGCCTTAGGCAAGTGACTGCATCTCTCTGTGAAGTTGCCCCATATGTAAAGCATATGTGAAGGTAGCATCTGTCACATACGGCTGTATTACAGGAGCTAATACAGATAATGCACTTAGTACCGTGCCTGGAACCCAACAAGGTCTCAAAAAATGATATGATTACTGCTAGTATTATTATTCCTGACAATAGCTCCCCCCGTGGAGTACTCTCCAAGTAATCGGGACTAGCAAAGCCCCTCTTTGCCCTTTTAGAACGACCATGCAGCCAAATGGCAGGGCTGTCCATCACAGAGAGCCCGCCCGGAGGCTGCCAATCAGAGTACCCCCATTCCCTTGGCCTAAACAGACTAATCCAGGAGTGATCCAGGAGTATGCCAGTGACGCCAGCCAGGGCTCCCTTGGGGAACTGATGTGATCAGGGAAGCAGAGGTCACCTTTCCCACCAACACGGAGGAAAGCAGAGGCTGAGAGAGACGTGAGGACACCTTTTGAGCCCCTGGGTGCAGCCGTGCCTGAGGTGAGCGCTCCTAGCTGGCCCAGTTGAGGGGCTGATCCGTTCCCTTTTGAGTTTATGCTAGTGTACACTGGACTTCTGTCACCGGCCACCAACAGAGTCCTGCCAGGCCTTAGATTGGATTTATAGTCCCTGCTCATCTCCAGGGCCATTGGGTTTCAGCTGATATGATGTCCTATGAGTGGCTTTTTATGTGGAGGTTGGGTCCTGCCTGAAAGCAACTCTCAAGTCACATTATTGCCCATAAGTGAAAGTCCCATATAGGAAAATTGCCCTTGATAATCCCTCATAGATTAAAGAGGACTAGTGAGCCATCATGGGGACAATTAGCAAAATGGAAATAGGGTCTTTGGCCAGAGGTATTCTAGAATTTGTTACGCTGTTCTTGCAACTTATGTGTACATTTGAAATTGTTTGAAAACAAAAAGTAAAAGAAAGAAAGAACCTCATAACTTGCCTGTCAAGATATTAAAAAACAAAATAAATAAATAAAAAGGTATGGGATATGCCTGGTGTGAGGATTCCTTCATTCCTTCATTGGACACGCAGGGACTTTGAACGAGTGTTGTTGGGCGGTGCTTAACCACTTCTCAGAGCGCCAGGGGGAAAGGCGGGTGTTTAAGGGCCCGTTTGTGCCAGAAGTCCGTATGTTTAGACACTAGAAATACTAGACTCAAATTTTGTGAGACCAAGACAGAATAAGAGAGGTGGGGTCTCCACTCCCAGCCCGCAGTAGTTCTCTCTGTCTGTACCTCTCCCCTCATTCAGGTATTCAGCACGGGCTCTGGCCAGGCCCTGGGGAGACAGCGAGCTGTGAACAGGCTGGACGATCCCTGGCCTCATGGAGCTTGCCATCCACAGCCGCTCCCAGCTCCTGTGATGTGGCTGCAGTGTTCAGAGAAGTCAGGAGACTGGAACAGTGTCAGTCCTTTCTTGAGGGTCTCCTTGAGGCGGTGCTGTGCCGGCACTTCTCAGACTGGTGTCCGCTCCGGAGGCCCCCAGCGGTGGGCTAGAATGCTGATTGCTGGGCCCCAGCCCGGAGCTTCCGATGGCCAGGGGTGAGGTCTGAGAATTTGCGCTGCTCATATGTTCCCAAGTGGCGCTGAGGCTGCTGGCCTGGGGACCCCACTTTGGGGACCCCACTTTGAGGACCCCTGCTTTACTGAGGGGAGTAAGGACTGAGAGTTTCGGGCCCCACAAAAGGCTCTGATCATCCAAGGAGCCTTCAAAATGGCTACTGCCTAAACCCCACTCCACCCTAATTAACTCAAAGTTAGAGTGAGCATCTGCATTTTTCAAAGCCCCCTGAGTGATTCTAATGCACAGCCATGATTGGACACCATGGCCCCAAACTCACCCAAACCCAGACTGGACTTCAGTTTCACCCAGAGTCGCCTTCAGCTTGGCCCAGAGTCGCCTTCAGCTTGGCCCAGAGCTCTAAGGACTTCTACCTCTCCCAGGTGCCGCCCCTTGGGCCAGCCTTGCTGGGCCATCAGCAAACTTCGTCACCAGTCTTCTCACAGTCTCGCTAGGTCTCTATCATCATCCCATTTTAGAGACGGGAAAGCTGAGAGCTCATATTTACCCAGGGAAGAGACCACAGACCAGGAATTCAAACCTAATACTGACTAGCTACTCCCTTCTCCCCCATACTGCTTTGCCTCGGTGTTTCCCAGAAGTACATAGCATTTGGGGCAGGACCACCTCCTGCATTATAGGACATCTAGTACCTAGCTCCCCTCTAAACCTCACGAGCAACCTCCAGTCATTGTGACATATCAAAACCCCCATGCATTCCCAAATGCCCTGCCTCAGAGCCCCTGCACCAAGCACCAATCCTAGCACCAGGCCTACCCCAGAACCCTATACATCCCTTCCTATGTCTGCCAGACATCTCCAGTGACACCTAATGCTACTATTGCACTATTCCTATTTTGGGCAGTAAATCCAACTCGGGCATAAACTTCAGCCCCAAATCTCACCCCAACCCAACTCCCTAACCATAATCAAGTTCCTGAATTGCTTGTTAAACCTCATACCAATCTCACAATCTTCCTAAAACCTGACTCTCAGACTTAGTCCTTCAGATGCCATCCATCACTGATGCAAGTCTTCAGCATTTACCCCTTAACTATACATACACACCTCAGCTCTTGCCTCCCTGTTTTTAATTTATTCTCCACAGCCTTTTTTTTTTTTTTTTTTTTTTTATCTTTTCACATTTATAGAGAGAAATTATCTTTTTGTCTTCAGTGCATATTTATTTCCACTCCACTTTTTGACAGATAGAGAGAGAGACAGAGACAGAGACAGTTAGAGAACCGAACTGTGGGAACTCCCCAGTTCAGCACGTGGGTCCTGCCTGGGCCGGAGCCGGGATTCGATCCTCGGTCCTCATGGACTCAAAGCGAGCGCTCAACCCGCTGAGCCGTCCCGGCTTTCCCCACCACAGCCTTTTTGAATGTACAGTTCCCATCAGCTCACATCCTGTTCAACAATTTTCAAAGGCTTCTTAGCACTCGCCAATGCCATTAAATGCCATCTTTGGTATGATCCAAATATAACTTTCCAGTTGTAGCCATTAGCATTGGGTTTGCTATAAATAACAGAAAACTCCATGTTGTAGTGACTTAAACAAGATGGGTTTATCTTCTCTCTCTGTCTCTCAAATCAAGTCTCCTAGCTGGTTGCTCCACAGTCACCACTCACATTCTCAATGTTACCTCATGGTCCAAGATTGCTGCTAGAGCTCCAGCCATTATGTCCTCTTGCCAGTGGGAAGGAGAAAGTAACCAAGAAGGGTACACCGCTTCTGTAAAGGAAACTTCCCAGTAGTGGCACACACTCTTCCACTTACATCCCAATAGCCAGAATTTGGCCACATGACCACATGGCTGTAAGAAAGCTGGTAAATGTGTTTTTCTAGGTGTCCATATGCTCAACTACAAGTCAGGGGTTATATCAATAAGGAGGAAAAAGACATATTGGAGGAAAAGCAGGTGTTCCCAGACCATTATTCCTCCCTCCCTACCCCTAAGAA
Organism: Craseonycteris thonglongyai; assembly: GCA_004027555.1. Lineage (NCBI taxonomy): Eukaryota > Metazoa > Chordata > Mammalia > Chiroptera > Craseonycteridae > Craseonycteris > Craseonycteris thonglongyai. Next base: position 6,702 of record PVKE010007545.1, read on the forward strand.
GGACCTCAGTTTTGATTCGTGTATCAGCAATATTCTGTTAAGATTTTGGCTCCTGGCTCTCTGACTCTCCAGCATATCCTTGTGCTAATTCTTGGTGATTTCCAAGTTCAAGTAAACCCTTCTCACGCCCAGCCTCCTTTCCTCAATGGTCTTGTCCTCCACTTACCTTCTGCTACTGAAGTTTATCATCTCCTTGCCATAACTGACCCTCCCCCAGAATTTCCGTTTTATCTCTCCCACTCTTCTAACCCAGCCCACTCCCTCTTCTCCCCAACACCCTTTCAGCCTCACCAGAAACCTTCCCTTTATCTTACAAATATGTTATTTCTCCCAACTTAAAGACAAAAACGAAAACATTCCTCTTGAACCTATTTCTCCATTCCTCTGCTGCATCTGGTCCTCTTCCATTCCTCTCTCTCTTTTTTCTAGAGATTTTTTGTATTGTTTGAGAGAGGGTGAGAGAGAGAGAGAGGAGGGCCCAGAGCAGTCTCCACAGTTGCTCATCGTCAGTTGTGACGTGGTTTCATTCCACACAGGCGCATGTGCAGCCATATGGGGCGGGAACTGAATCTGGGCCTGGGGCAGGCAGAACCGTCACGTTGAGCCATCCTGGTGATTAGCAGTTGCACTAAAGTTCAGCATGTGGGTTTTCACCACCCAGGGCCAGAAACCGAACCCAGATCTTGTGATTGTGAGGCAAGTGCTCAACCTCTGAGCTCTCCCAGCACCCCCCTCCTATTCTCTCTTAAACCCAGACTTTCCCTGTCACCACCCCACGCCTCCAAAACCGCCCTTGTCTGTGCCCCCGGCGACCTCCATGGTATGAAGGCCAGTGACCAGTTTTCTTGTTCACCGACCTTGGCCCATCCTGTTCGACGTCCTGCATGCTGGTCTCAGTGGGAAAGCCCTGGTTTATGTCTGTTGCTTCGTGTAGAGATGAAGGGTGCCGGGGCTTGGACAGTCAATTACGCTGTCACCCTCTCTCTCAGTAGCACCTGACACTGCTCATTGCTCACGCCCTCCTTCCACACTCTGGGGTTCCCGTCCCTGGATGCTCCTTCTCAGGCATCTTTACTGGTCCCCCCTCAGCTCCCGGGACCTCCTCGTAATTCGCCCCCACCCCACTCAGTCTCGGTCCCCCTGCTCTAACTTCAGTTGCTCCCATTGCCACCTCTGCCAGGTGATGCCTCCTAACTTTATATTATACCTCTAGCCCAGACTTGCATCCAGCTGCCCAAGTGACATCACACACAAATGTCCAACTGGCACTTTAAACCTAAGTGTCTGACACTGGACTCCTGACCTCCCACACCTGACTCGCACAGTCCTCCTCATCCCAGTTCATGGACTATCTGTCCCTCGAGTTGTCAGGACAATGCCTGGATTACCCTGACCCCTCCTGCCCATACCCAATGCGCCAGGGTAGCCTGTCATGTCCACCACCTTCTCACCCAGCCACTGCCTGGGGGCTGCAAGAGCCTCCTCACTTGCCTGCTTGCCCTCCTAAACCTGCTCTCCACACAAAAGCTCTCTAGCTTGTTAAAACTGGCTCGAAACCCTTCAATGTCCCCCAGGTATCACCAAGGAGAACCCAACATTACCTTATCCCTTTGTTTCCCAGGCCCCATCTATTAATAGCACCTCTCTGACCTGTCTCCTCCCCACTCACTCTGTTTCAGCCTTGCTATTCCCCAAATGTGGCTGAGCACACTCCTACCTCAGGGCCTTTGCACATGCTGTTCCATCCACCTGAATGCTCTTCCCCCAGTTATTGACGGGGCTTATTCAAATCACCTTCTCAGTGAGACTTTCCCTGATCACTGTATTTTAACCTTCAACCCTCTCTCCCCTCATACTCCCACACTCTTCCCTCTTATCCCGCTTTTATTTTCTGCACAGCATGTATCACCTTTTAACACAGCGCATGATAGTTTAGAATATCAGCACTACCAGGGTAGGTCCCTTGTCCATTTTGTTCACTGCTAAACATCTAGTGCCTAGAACAGTGACTTGCACACTGTAGGTCTCGAATAGTTATCAAATGAGCCCTCATTCTATGCCACAGCAGCCCTGCCATCTGTCCCCCTGGCTCCAGGGCTCATTCCTCTGTCATGCCAGTCAGTCCCTTTCCCTCAAGAGTCTCCGGCACGTGGTCCATGTGGCTGACTGGTCTCCTATCTCTGTGTAACATGATGGCTTCAAAAGGCAGGTGTGGCCTGTGCAGGGAGGTGTGTAAGCAGAGGATTCCTGACCATGCGGGAGGGCACGCTGCAGGGCCTACAGGGCCTGTCCAGCTCAGATTCTGTGAAACGCCACGAAGTCCCCCAACAGCATCAACTGTCACATTCTACTTCCTAGAGGAGCCATCAGCACTCTTTGCTCCACCAGTCCACCTCACCCCCCAGGCTATGAGCTCCTGGAGGGTAGAAACATCCCATTTGCCGCTCTTGCGGCTCCTGAAGCCAGCGCTCAGCAGCCGCCAGGGGCGTCATTCAACAAGCAACTGAGAAGTCCCCGTGGGCCCCCGCGGCGCGGCTCTCAGGCGCTGAGCTCAGACAGCTAGCCCGAGTCCTGCTCACTCACTGACAGCAGTGACTCAACATTCCTGAGCCTCCTTTTCCTTCTCTGAGAAGCAGGGATAAGACCAGGACACTGGCTCCTCAAGCCTACTTCCTTTTAGAACAGTCTGTGCGAGTCGGGGGACACTAATGGAACTCTGATGGCTGAGAGAAGCCCCAAACAACCTTGACAAAATAAAGCCGACAGAAACCAGCCATTGCCAAACTCAGGCCTGTCTCTATTTTGCAAGAGCCTGAACACACCTTCAGGCTGCAGAGTCCCCAGGTTCCTGATAAGCCCGCTTGCATGGATCCTTTCGCCCAGTGCAAATGTATTCTTTTGCCAGATCAAGAAATTGAAGTTCAGGGCAAGAGGCTCTGAGCAAGGGGGCAAGCTTGCCCAAGGTCACTCAACTGGGACACGGTGAAGCAGGACACTTGGGTCTGTTTCTGGGCAAAATCTTTAGCTCAACCCCTGCTTCAGACTTTGGAGGAAGTCCTTTCTTTTCGCCTTTGCACCACGTAGGCTGGGTTTGAGTTGTTTAGGGACTGGGCCTCAGTTTCCTTATCTGTGAAGGTAAAGGACACGCAGCTAACATTGATAGGACACTTGTTCTGTGCCAGGCACTGCGATAGGCACTGTGCATAGATCAAACCACTGAGTGCTCTCGACAACTTCCATGAAGTCAGGTACCGTTGTCACCACGGTACCGACTAGAACATAGAGAGGTGCAGTGATGTACCCCCCTGCCTTTCAAAGGTTTCAAAGGGACTCGAGATAACACAAGTAAATACCAGGCACATAGTAGGTGTTTAGTCAGGGGCATGGCTCCACCAAGCACCAGCTGTGTGACCCTGGGCAAGTAACTTAACTTCTCTGAGCTGCAGACAAGCAAGTATGCAGTGAGGATAAATTGAAAGCATTGAGCACAGCACCTGGCATATAGTCAGGCTCATTATTAACCAGTATCATTGTCCGGTGGTGGTAGCAAATCTTCATCTCCTGAAAGTGGATCTAATTTTAGAAAACAGCTAAAATTCATATGGGATTGAGTGTAGTAACTAATGCCAGTAATCAAGCTGAGATATGTCATTTTTAGACCAAAAAAAGGTGTAATTATAGAGTCTTGAGCCTGATTTTCTTTGGAGAAAGGCCTGGTATACTGGTATCAGATAAGACATCAGAGGCTATCTGTGTTTCTGCTTTGAATTTTACCCTAAACCGACCCTCATTTTAACCAAAATCTTGATGCCTGATCTTAAATCCACCCCTAGGGGAAGCCGGGATGGCTCAGTGGCTTCCGCGCTCGCTTTGCAGCGCTGGGGACCGAGGATCGAGTCCCAGCCCCGGCCCATGCGGAACCATATGCTGAACTGGGAGCTCCCCTAGTTCAGTTCTCTCTCTGTCTCTGTATCTCTCCCTCTCTCTCTCCTCTGTCAAAATAAATAAATAAAAGAATATATATTAAAACAAACAAAACTTAAAAAAAAAAAAAAATCCACCCCTGACCCAAATCTGTTCCCTTATATTATCTCTAAGTTCCCCACACGTACTCACAACTCAAGCCCCACCAAAGCCCAGAAGTTTCTTTTTATTCTTTTCTGAGTTCCAATTAGCTACTTTCTATTCCTGTCATGATCTAGACCCATACTAATCCTCAAAGGACTTTTTTAAAAATGTAATTTGCCAGATGCTGGGATGGCTCAGTGGGTTGAGCGCTTGTCTTGCAACCCTGGGGTCTGAGGATCGAATCCCTACCCCGGCCTGTGCAAACCCATATGCTGAACTGGGGTGTGCACCCAGTTCTTGCCAGGGCAAGCTTCATACAGGAGACCACCAACCCAGTTTCTGCCCTGTGCAGCCCCGCACCCACCTGTGGAATGAAACTATGTGGAAAAACCAATGACATGCATCTATGGAGACTGCTCTGGCCCCTCCCCCTTCTCTTTGTCTGTTTGTCTGTCTGTGTCAAAAACAATCTATCATTAGTTTCTACATAGTTTTATTCCACAGGTAGATGTGGGGCTACACAGGATGGGAGCCGAACTGGGGGCCTCCCACATGGGAAGTATGCCCCAATTCAGCGTATGGATCCGCATGGGCCAGGGCTGGGACTCGACCCCTGGACCCCTTGGCTGCAAGGCAAGCACTCAACCCTCTGAGTCATCCCAGCATCCCTGGAATCCAGTTATTTTACTGCTTGGCATTTACTACAATTAATAATAATGCAATTATGATAACAAATTGTGTGTTTATGCCTTTACTATCTTTCTCACAAGAACATAAACTCCATGAGGGCAGGGAGCACATTCTTTTTTTTTTTTTAAGATTTATTTTATTGTTTTTGACAGAGACAGAGAGACAGAGAGAAGGGGGAGGGCCCAGAGCAGTCTCCATAATTGTAGGTTATCAGTTTTCAACATGATTTTCTTCTACACAGGTGGGCGGGGACCATGCAGGGCGGGAACTGAACCGGGGGCCTCCCTCATGGGAAACACACACGAGTTCAGCATGTGGGTCCACACGGGTCGGGTCCGGGATTCGATCCTCGGTCCCTGGGTCTGCAAAGCAAGCACTTAACCAGCTGAGCCATCCCAGCTTCCCCCACATTCTTTTGTCTATCACTGAATGGTCAGTGCTTGGCACATAGTTGGGAAATATCTGTTGACCAACTTTTTCAGCCTTAAGTTTCCTTGTGTTAATGTCTGCCTCATAAATGTTATTGTGAGGGTGGAGAGAAAATGGGAGCAAAGAGTCTGACACAGAGTAGGTGGTCAATAAATGCTATTATTACTATTATCATACATTCAGAGGCAACTGAAGACTGAGGAATCTTTTAGGCAGGGACTTGAGAGCTACTTAGGGTTGGACAGGTTTTGTGAAATCATGGGGCATTCCAAGAGGGAACAGCTTCAGCAAAGACATGGAGAAGAGAAAGTATAAAAGCAATGCGTAAACGTACCGTACATGGCTGAAGAGTAGGGTTTGAGACACCCCTGTAGTTAGAAAGGCAGATTGGGGCCAGATCAGGGAGAGCCTGGAATGCCAACCCAGCACATTTAAGCCTGAGCCTTGGGCAGCAGGGAGACAATGAATGTTTTTGAGCAAAGATGTCAGCTGAAGAAGTAGCATTTTAGAAAGATTAATTATGGCAAATTGGAGTCAGGTGAGCCAAGAAAGTGACGAAAGACAAAAAAGATTGACCCTTTCATTCAATCCCCAACTCTAATCCTGTGACTGTGAAAAATAAGGGAGGATCGGGGCGGAAGCTCTGATTGCAGACAGATCTGGATTCCAGCCCTGATACTGAGCAAGTCAGTTCACCTCCCTGAGCCTCAGTTTCTCCATCTAGAAAATAAAGATAATCTGTCCCCTGCCTATCCCAATGGACTCTTGTCAGAGTCAAATGAAATGAAATGTACTCATTAATTTGCTCACTGCAAAAATGAGCCCCAGGGAAGCTGGGATGGCTCCGCGGGTTAAGCACTCCCTTTGCATCCCCGGGGACAGACGATCGAATCCCGGCCACAGCCTATGCAGACCCATATGCTGAACTGGGGTGTGCTTGCCATGCGGGAAGCCCCCAGTTCGGTTCCCACCCTGCTCAGCCCCCACCCACCTATGTGGAAAGAAACCATGTGGAAAACTGATGTACAACAATGGACACTGCTCTGGGTCCTCCCCCCTCTCTCTGTCTCTCTGTGTCTCTATCTCTGTCTCTGTCAAAAACACTAAAATATATCTTAAAAAAAAAAAAGACCCCCAATCATGTGTCAAGCTGTGTTGTAATGCTGGGGAGACAGAGATTAAGTAGGGATGCTCTGAAAGGGAGCACATCTTTCCCAATTATTGAGCGCGCCCTGCAGCAGTTTTCTGCCTGTCACCTCATTTAATCTGCACAGTGCCCTTGCCAGTCGGTAATACTACCAAAACCATTTTGTAAATGGGCAAATGGAAGCCAGGAGAGGCTAAGCCACCCAGGGGTGCTCAGCAAATAAGTAGCAGAGTTCAGGGCTTGGGCTCAGGAGTGACCATGCCTGAGATGACAGATCTTTGAACGTATCTGGCTATTTCCAACCTCCAGGCCTTTATGTGACTGCTCCCTTTCCAGATAGCCCACCTTTTTTTTTTTGCTTGTGGAATTTCTACCCATCTTTCAAGTTTTAGATCAGCCTTCTTCCTGCCTCTGGGCAGCCCTCTGGGTTTCCCCAGCACTGAACCAAACCTCTCCCTCATATTAATCACACCAACACAATGCCCCTGGTCTCTAAACTTTTAAAAAGGAAAGCATGCCCCCCCCAAAAAAAGTTTATATATATATAAAAGGCATGCCCCTATCAGTAAAAAAGATTTGTGTATACCCACAACTTAAGTATATTTCTTTATAAAATATATATAGATTGGCATACTTCTGTCAATCTACATATATTACATATTAGTAAAGTCTAATTCTTTTATGAAAAGTAAAGATAAACTACAGATCTTTATTTTTATGAAAAATATTACATCGGATCTAATATTGCCTTCCCCTTTGACCACTGACAACGTCTAACTCCAAGCTGGGTGAGGGAGGGGGACAGGCACAGGGAGGCTATCCTGCAGGCTGCTGGGGTCTGGGGAGAACTTGGGGGTTCAGCCTCTTCCCTCCTAGACGGGGCCTCGTGGGGACGGAGGTTGCAGGTGGAAACACTCCATGCTGCCAGACCCCACCTTCTGGAGCCCGCGGAGGTGGGGGTGAAGCTGAGCCTGGATTAGTGGGGCAGGCACGGGCTCCCAGAGGAGCAGGCGGCCACAGAAGGGGGTGTAACAGGCGAACGCACCATGCCGCTGCAGGACGACACCCTCCGGGAGGTGTGGGCCTCCGACAGGTCCGGAAAGCCCCCAGCTGCCTACCTGAACCCCGGGGACCCAGATGGAGGGTTTGGGAGGGGCAGGGAAAGGGGAGGGAGACAGTGATTCCTTTGCTGCCCTCAGCGGGCATGAGGAGGAAGGTGGGAGCCTGGAGGTCCAGCGGCGCCCCAAACAGGTATGGCACCCCCCTGGGAAAGGGGGCAGAAAAATACCCCCACTGTAAGCCCACACAGGAGAGGGGACCTGGGAGGGGGCGGCCCTCCTCAGCGATGTCTGGGGATGCTTCCCTAGAGGGCTCTTTGGGGGGGTGTTTGGGGGCATGGGGTGTCCAGGGAGGAATTTGGGTCTGGGGGCCTCGGAGGTGGCCATAAGGCATGGGACGGGTCACCCTCCCTCAAGCCAAGAAGGAGGCTGAAGTTCCCCTCCCGATAATCCGCGGTTATTTCTGGCGGCTCAAGGGATTAGGGTGACAGGTAGCCCTCCGAGCCCCCCTTTCCGATCTCTCCTTCCTCTTGCCCCCCCAACTCCGCAGCGACCCGCCCGGGAACAGAAATTGAAGAAGAGGACGGAGGCCCCTGAGTCCCCTTGCACTACACGATCCAAGTCCGGGAGACCAGGTGGCCGGTGGGGGACCGAGCTGGCGGCGCCCCCCGGGGCGCGGGGCGCGGGGAGACCACCCCCGGGGGAGGAGTCGGAGCGGCGGCGCCGTGGGAGGGGCTGCGGGCGGGGCAGGGAGGCCCCCCGGGGAGGGGCACGCAGGGGGCGCGGGGAGACCACCCCCGGGAGGAGTCGGAGCGGCGGCGCCGCGGGAGGGCCTGACCCGCGTGCTGGGCTCAGCGGGCCGCAGGGGGCGGCCTCGGGAGGCGCCCGCCGAAGCCCCGGCGCCGCGGGCCGTCTACGCCAAGATCCTCAGGGACCCGGAGGCCAAGAAGCGCGACCCCCGGGAAACTCTTCTGGTAGCCAGTGCCCCGGACGCGGCGGAAGGTGAGCCGGGGCCTGGGAGAAGTGCGGTGCCGGCGGCGTGGAGAGGATGGAAGCTGCCGGGCCGGAACAGAGCACTGGACAAGGCGTCCTCCACTTCTCTGGCTTTGTCTTTGAGCCAGAAAAAACATCATTCTCTTGTTCTCTCCCCCGCTTTCCGAGTGGGGAAACTGAGGCTAAGCGTCTTGCCTTAAAGTGCAGCTAGCGGGTAGAGGTGGCCCAGATGGGACTGACTCAAGGTCAAAAAGTGACAGACAAGGACAGGGAGAGAGACAGGGCAGGTGCAGTGAGAGCCTCAGAGAGGGGGAAACAGGGAGGCACACAGGAGAGTGTGTGAGGAGGCGAGGGTCCCAGAGAGAGAGGGGAAGGGCCTGATGAGAAGAGCATCCCCCCAGAATAGGATTGCCAAGCCCCCAGCATCCTCCCAAACTCCACCTCACTGCCCCTACTTTAGACCCACGAAGACGTTGGGGTCACCCCCGTTCTTTGAGGAAGGTGCTAGACCTCCTTTCCGCCTGTTCCTTTTCCAGAAAGGAAGCCTCCTATCCCGGCCACTCACTCACCTCTTCCCAGCAACCTGGGCTCCCCAGAGAACGGGGCCCACCCCAGCCCCCATTATAATGAGCTTCTACCTACAGAGGAGGAGGAAGAGGAGGACCATGAAGATGAAGAGGAGGAGGAGGAGAAAAAGAAAGAGAAAGTCTCTCTGCCTCCCAAGAAGCCCCCTAAAGAGAAGGCTTCCTCAGACATCAAGGAGAGGAGAGCCAAGGCCCAGGGTCCAAAGGGTGCGTGTGGAGCACACAGAGGGCGCACGCACCCGGGTAAAACTAGCTCTGCCCTTGAGGGACTTGGGGGTCTCATTGATACTCAGGAGTTGAGACATTAAAGTTACCCAGTGCCTGGACCTGAGTGTTTCTTCCTCTGGTGATTTCTTCCCCCTGATGGTCCTTAAGGATCTCAGTCAGTGTGTGCTCCCCCCACTACCTCCCCCGCCCCTGCCCAGGGTGCTCACTGAGCCACAGAGGGCAGAGAATTGGGGTTGTCGTTGTGATTTCTGTTTAACATTTTTTTTAACTCAATATGAATTATTATTGCAATCTTTGTAAAAGTATCAAAGTGGTCATGGTACAAACCCATCAGTGAGCCTGTGCTGCGGTGGCTCCCTGGCCTGGGCACTGGCCCTACAGGTTCTGCAGTCTGGTCAGGCAGCTGGACCAGGGGCCTGTGCAGGAGCTGGGCCGCTGTGCGGCACTGGGCCAAGGAGGCTTCCTGCAGTAGCTGGGGTACAGGCTCATTGATTCACTCATTCATTTGTTCACTCAGTAACTGCTTGTTAAGCTCCTGGTGTTTGTCCAGCCCTTATTGTACTCATGGTTAGAAAAGAGGCCAGCAGAAGGCAGACGCGGGGCCCTGGTCAGGCCTGAAGAAATGAGGAGTGGGTTGGAAGGTGGCCTTCAGCTCCAACAGGCTTTTCTTTGTCTAACCCCCACCGTCCACTTGCAGGGGACATGGGAAGTCCTGTCCCCCCACCGAAACCTCTGCGTATTAAGAAGAAGGAAGTGCCAGCCAGGGAAGGGACCAAGATGAGAAAGACAAAGAAGACAGGTGAGACTGGTCTCTGGAGGAACAGAGTATTCTGGGTGGTGGCGGTTGTGACCCCTTCACACCCGCACACACAGGGTCTGAGGAGGCTGACAAGGACCCCTCAGTGAGCCAGGCCAGAATACAGAAGAAGACCCCAGCAGCCATGTTTCTGGTTGGCGAAGATGGCCCAGCGGAGAAAGCTCTGAAGAAAGGTGGGTGGCAGTGACCTCTCATGCTGCAGCATCGAGGGGCAGTCCTGGGAGTGGCGAGCTAAGGCACAGGGTTGTACCCTAAGGAGTGTGGGTTCTAGAGTCCGAAGACTTGGGGCCACGCTGACCACCATTTTAATAGCTGTGTGGCCTCAGGCAGGTGTCTTAGCCTTTCTGAGACTCTGATAATAGTAATACGGGGTTTCTCTCCTATGGCTGTGGGAAGAGTTCAAGTGAGACACGGGTGTTAGAAGCACTTTGCAAACATGAAGTACTCCACCAGGGTAAGGGGTGCTGAACAGGCTGGTTCCTGCTCCATCCTAGGTACTCCCAAAGGCTCAGAAGAGGAGAGGAAGGAGGAGGAGGAGGAGGTGGTGGCAGCTATGGTGACGAAGAACAGCAATCAGAGGGGCAAAGCGAAAGGAAAAGGAAAAAAGGTTGGGTCCCTTTGGGAGCAGTGGCAGGAGTCTGGGCTTGGGGGACTAGAGTGTGGGACCTTGTGGGCTGGGTCCATGGAGTCACCTGGGGTTAGAATCTTTGCTCCCCTCTAGGCACAAGATATGAGGACAAAGGGCAACAGACTTGTGAAAACAGAAGAGGCAGTTGTGGGTCACCAGGTTGGGACTGGCCACGCAGGGACCTATGTCATCTGGTCTCTAAGCCCTACCCCCTGCAGCCTAACCATCAGACACAGCCAGAGATGCCCCCACATGAAGAGACACACATTTTCTGTACAGGGAGGTGGAGCACACAGGCTGACAGGCACATGTGTACATACCCTTGGGCCCACCAACCGACCGACAGCCAGCTGTGTAAGTTGTTAAAAATATTTCCACCCTGCTGCTCTGAGCTCCCTCAGTGTTTTTTGCTACCCCACCCAGGACCTCCCAATCTCCAAGCAACTAAAGGGTTAAGATGGGCTGTCCGGGGCTTCCAGGACCCTCCTCCAAGCCTACCCCTGTCCATTCTGTCCACATTCTCCATGGGCAGAGCAAGTTGTTAAATATTTTGAATATTGCCCTTACAAATTTAGGCACCAACATACAAAAACTCAAGCAGGAGAGAGAGACTGAACTGGAGAGAGAAAGTGAGGAAAGTATTTGAGAAACTGTTTTCCACAAGTGGAGAGATCACCTTGAGGGTAGGGCTGGGGTCTTAGTTACGTGATTTTGTTAATTTGTTTAGGAGAGGTCAGGTCTTGGGGAACTGATTCACATGAGCCAAGATCACCAAGTACTGATAAATCAATTGAATGGCCAGTTTATTATCTCCCAGGAGGACTAACTGCAGTACAGCCTTCAATACAGTAGACCCTTGAAATTCACAGCTGTAGAAATGTTTGAATAAGCTCTGGCTTGCTCCAGATCACATTCCAAACATAGTCTTATGTTGCACAAGTTTCTTCTGGAGCAGCCTAGAGTGGAGAAGAGATGCTCCCTTGCCCGCAGGCTAAGTGCTTGGTCTGTGACACCAGACTCACCTCAGACACGGTGCAAACCTGCCCTCAGCAAAAATGGCCGACCACAGCACATCAGGGCTCACTGGTAACATTTAATCCTCAAATGCATACACCCAAGCTGGTAGTTTCTTCTCTCCTCTGTTGGGAAAGTTGGGGTGAGAATCATGGTTCCCCCTCTTGTGAGGGCAGAGAACCTGGTCTGTGAGGCCAGAAAGGACTGTGTAGGCCCACACAGGACCTAATGCAAGCAACTTGTTAGTTTTTCCATGAATAAAAATTAGCTTTGTTATTCACTCATTATTAACTATGTGTTACCATATAACAAACCACCCCCAGATTTAGCATCTTATAACAGTAAACATTTATTTCTTCGTTTCTAGTCAGGCATCTAGGGGCGGCTTAGCATGGTAGTTCTGACTCGGGTCTCATGGTGTTGCAGTCAAGATGTCATCTGAGTCTGCAATTGTTCTGGAAACTTGACTGGAAATGGAAGATGCACTTCTCAAGTGGTCACTGCCCTGGTTGTTGGCTGGAGGCCTCTCTGTAGGGCTGCTTGAGTGTTCTTATGACATGGCAGCCAACTTCCTCAGAGCCCAAGAATGGCCCAAGAGAAAACAAGGGGAAGCCATAGGACCTCTTATGACTTAGCCTTAGAAGTGACCGCCCCCATCACCTCTGCCATTCTATTGGTCACAAAGACCAGCACAGATTCAATGTGGGAGGGGACTACATATGAGCGTCCATACCAGCAGGCAGGGGCCATTGCAGGCCATCTTTCAGGTTGGCTACTATATTGCATATATACTTATATGCTCATAATAATAGTAGTAGTGAACACTTCCACTGCACTAAGTGTTTAGACACCGCAATCGATACCCTCAGCCTCACCTCAGTTCAACCCCTGAGAGTGAATCCACATGAGGGAAGGTCTTTCTAAGGCTCTGGATCTAACAGGAGACTGGGCAGCATTAAATCACAGCTTCACCTCTTACTGGCTGTGTGAACTTGGGCAAGTTCCTTAACCTCTTTGAGCCTCAGCTTCTTCATCTGTAAAGTGAGAGTTACCTCAGTAGATATTGATAAAAGGATTAAGTGCATTAGTTTTTGGAAAGTGCTTAGACCTATACTTAGCACATTGGTAGACTTTGCAAGTATGAGTGTTTAAGTATATACATTAAGTAAGGACTGTCCCAGGGATCCACCCTGCAGCCTACCTACTTTTCAGATGAAAAAACGGAGTCGGCACAAATGTGACAGTTAGTGGTGGAACAAGGATTTGAACCCAACTTGTCTGGCTCCAGAGCCTAGTATTTTAACTGCGAGCTAAATGAAATCATAATTAAGCACAGGGCTCCCCAGAGCTTCCCAACGTAGCCTGCTGAGGTGTTGGGGAAGTGGCCGCGCTCTAGCTGGCCTCTCTGTTCTCTCCCCACACAGAAAGCGGTGAGTTGTCCTGCCTGCCCTGCCTATGTCCCAGCACTGGGTACCTGCTGAGGGCAGGGGAGCTAGTGTTCTGTGGCTGATGCACCCTCTGCCCCACCCAGAAGGCGGAGAGGGCCCCGTCCCCACCCATAGAAGTTGATGAACCCCAGGAATTCGTGCTTCGGCCTGCCCCCCAGGGCCGGACAGTACGCTGCCGGCTGACCCGGGACAAGAAGGGAATGGATCGGGGCCTGTATCCCTCCTACTTTCTGCACTTGGACACAGAGAAAAAGGTGAGTAAGGGAGGAGGAGGCAGAATGAGGTACCAGGACCCAGGCTGAGGGAGGGCTAGGGCCAAGATGTGGGGAGGAAATACAAGACAAATAGGCTTTCTCTTCCCCTCACCCACCCCTTTGTGCCACCCTGACTTCTCTTCCCACCCTCCCACCTGTCTCCACCTGTCCCAGGTGTTCCTCTTGGCTGGCAGGAAACGGAAGCGGAGCAAGACAGCCAATTACCTCATCTCCAGTGACCCGACCAATCTGTCCCGAGGAGGGGAGAACTTCATGGGGAAGCTGAGGTGGGGCCGCGAGGCTCGGGGCAGCAAGAAGCCATGGCCAGACTTCTGTGTCTCTGTGCCTGCGGAGTGCCCACCACATCGGACACTCGGGCCCGGGGCTTCTCTCACTTCGTGTAGATCACTCAGCAGAGCTTATTAAAATGGTTCAGGGGGTCTGGGATAGGGAGTGCGGGTAGATTCTGTACTTCTAACAACCACCCCGATTATGTCGCACTACTTATCCAGGGACGTCACTGGGAGTAGAGCATAAATTCCATGAGGGCAGGGCCTGTCTCGTTCATGATTGAATTCCTAGCGCCTGGTACATAGTTGCTACTGAATAATAATTGCTAAGTGAGTGGATAACAAATATTTGGCACCCGTCCTGTGCCATGTCTCCCCATATATCTCGTCTAATCCTAACCACAAATCTGAGAAGTGGGGGGTACACCCCTGAGTCAATTCTTACTTATTTTATTTATGTATTTAACAAGCACATAGAGTCTAGCTCTATGTCAGGCATAGTTCTAAGTAACTTCCAATATTAACTCATTTAATCCTGTTATCAACCAATTTTGCAGATGAAGTTGAGGCTCAGACGGTTAACTTGCTTAAGGTCACACAGCTAGTAAGAGGAGCTGAGATTTGAATGCTGCCCAGTCTCCTAGATCCATCTTTTTATAAGATCTCATAGGGGACAGCTTGGGACAGGGCACATGAATTGCTTCGTCCTAAAACACTTTCACGCTTAACCAAGGAGCTCTCAGACCTGCTTGGCTGGGAGGAGGGGTCTTGGAGTAGAGACATGGATGGCCCTCAGCCCCGCCCCCAGCTCCGCCCTGCTTGCAGGTCCAACCTCCTAGGGAACCGCTTCACCGTCTTTGACAAAGGGCAGAACCCGCACCGCGGAGGAGGCAGCGCTGACGTGGGGAGCCTGCGGCAGGAGCTGGCAGCTGTGATCTATGTGAGACTCCACCTGTACCCTTTGGCAGGCCCCTCCGCTTTCAGGGGCTGGTCAAAGGTGCATCTCCCTCCCAGGAGACCAACGTGCTGGGCTTCCGAGGTCCCCGGCGCATGACAGTCATCATTCCGGGCATGAATGCAGATAACGAGAGGGTCCCCATCCGGCCCCGAAATGTGAGCCCTGCACCTCCCTGACCCTCCCCTTGAGGGTACTGCTCCCTACCTAACCCACTCTAGGGGAGCTGGGGGAGGGGGCCTCAGCTTGGCCAACACCCAACCTCCTGAGCCCACTCCCCCCTCCCACGCAAATTCTGACAACTTGTGGAATGAACTATGGGGTTTTTGTCATTGAATTTACTAAAACAAACACAATGGGTTTTTTTTTCTTTGCTTACATCAAATTATCCGTTTATGTATTTATTCAACACACATATATTGAGTGCCAAGTATTCTAGGCACCTGGAAGACATCAGTGGCCAAAACAAAGATCTACCCTCATGAAGCTGGCATTCTAGGGGAGCAAGGCAGCAGACAATAATTATGAGAAAAAAGTAAACTGTGTAGTATGTGAGAAGACAAGTGCTATGAAAAAAAGAAAACAACAGGAGATGAGGGGTGGGTGTGTGTGTGTAGGTTTCAATATTAGATACAGTGGTCAGAGTGAGCCTCATTGAGAAGGTGCAATTTGAGCAAAGTCTTGAAGGAGGTGAGGGAGCAAGCATACAGATATCTCAGGAAAGATCTCCAGGCAAAGGGGAGAGCCAGTGCAAAGGCCCTGAGGCAGGAGAGTGCCTGGTGGGTTTGAGGAAAGCTGGTGGCCAGTGTGGCTGCAGGGAGATGAGGTGAGAGGGCTGAGAGTGAGGGGCAGATAGGACCTGTGTAACCAGTTTTTACTCAGAGAAACAGGAAGCCAGAGAAAGGTTTGGAGCAAAGGAGTGATATGATTTGACTTATATTTAAAAAGCAAAGGTTGTTTTTCTTTATGTATGTGTGTAGGTATAGGGTAAGATGGCGAGAGGTCCTGCAGAAATGTAGCCTCCTTCAGACTCAGTCCTGTGTCCTGCTCCTTAGTACTGTGGGTTGGATGAAGCCAGGATTTCAGAGACCAATGACTAGAGTGCTCCATGCAGTGATGCCACTTCACTCACTGACAATGAAAAGGAATTCTGCTATCCCCTGATCACACATCCGTGCCACGGGTGGGGCACCAGCCATGGGAGACTCCAATCTTGAGGAGCCTGTGGGTTCCACACTTGCTCCTTCCAGGCCTGGAATAAATACCTCCTGTGCACCTTGGCTTGGTAAGAACTGCCCAGTGCTGCTTGGGGTCTCTCTCTTCATCATCTCACTCCATTCACTCTACAACCCCTTATTACAGCCAGCCACTGGAGAGCCAACATCAGTACAACCGGTACCACCAGAACAATATCGGATGTCTATTGAGCATGTGCCAGGAACTGACCTCAGTAACACTTCGCGTGCTGTTAGCTTATTTAATCCTCACAACACCCTGTTGTAAGGGAAAGTGATGCACAGAAGTGTTAGTAAAATACGGTGTCTTCCCTCGGAGTATCTACTTCTGTCCATTACAATGCAGTGGTAGAAATGGTAAGAACAAGGTGTTATGGAAGCTCAGCGCTAAGACATGCAAATAAGACATGGGGTCAGGAAGGCTTCCTGGAGGAGGTGGTCTTAGTGGACTCACCCTAAGCCATGAACGTGAACAGGTGCCAAGGAAACTCAGGAGAGAACTATCTCAAGAGCATCCTCCTATAGACACCACTTCTTCCTTCCAGAAACTCTCTTTCAGGATTTGTTATTTAGCCACTGTTTGCCTGTTCATCTCCCCCAGGCTCCACTGTGAGCTCCTTGTAGGTCCTAGAATGTCAGGCTCATTCTTGTAATCAGACGCCAGCATGTGACCATTCCACAGACCCCTGGGGTACCAATGGCATGGAGCGCGTACTGTGTGCCAGGCGCTACATGCCATTCTCCAGCCCTCCACTTGGGCATGCCACAGTAAGGCCCCATTCTCGCAGGTACACACCCTGCCCACAGGGGCACACAGATGTCCCGAAGCCCCTTCCCCTATCCGCCTGAGATATCTCAGCCAGCTCTAACTGTCCTCTCCCTAATACTTCCCCTGGCACCCCAGGCCAGCGATGGGCTGCTGGTGCGATGGCAGAACAAGACCCTGGAGAGCCTCATTGAGCTGCACAACAAGCCACCTATTTGGAACGAAGACAGTGGCTCCTACACCCTCAACTTCCAAGGACGAGTCACTCAGGCCTCGGTCAAGAACTTCCAGATAGTCCATGCCGATGACCGTGAGTATCTAAGAGCCCAGACCAGGCTGTTCCCACCTCCGGGGCCCCTACCATCACTCAGGTCTTTCCCCCCATCTTTCTCTCTCTCTCTGGCACACACACATTGGCCTGGAGCTGTCCTTCATCCCTGGAGCCAGGACACCTAAGAAAGTCACTCTCTCCTCCAGGGTCATTGACACTGTGCTCTCAGGAGCCTCAGATATTCCAAGTAGGTGTCTTGGGCTCATTATTGGAGGCCTTCATTCCAGCATTGAACAGAGCCCTAGGGTAGATACTGGGATATTCTGGATAAGACTGTCTTGAAGGGACAGTTAAGCTGCTGGAGTTTGACCACTGACATCCTGACCCCTTTGTGGTCAAAGAGGGTGCTGAGGCTCAAGGCAGCCCCTTACCCAAAGTCTCAGCTCCTCCTGGCAGTTACACTGGCCCTCAAAATTTACTTCACAAACACACAGTACTTTTGTATATACCAGACACTGTTCTCAGACTACAGATACTAAATCATTAAGTCTTTTCAACAACTCAGGGGAGGGTACTATTATTGCCCTTATTTGGCAAAGGCACAGAGAGGTAAAGTAACTTGCCCAAGGTCATACAGCTAGTAAGAGGTAGAGCCAGAAGGAGAACCCAGGTAGTCTGGCTCCAGTGCCCCAGCTCCTAACCCCTTCAAGATGGCTACCTTTCAGGAGTAGGAAATATCAAGCATTTCTGAGTGCCCACTCTACTGTCTTCTCTCAAGTGAGGTCAAAGGCCTGCCTGCCCTTGAGGAGTTAGGGAAACAAAATGTACCGAGAACATAATTAAGTAAAAATGTCCCTGTTACAAGCCTGGGGGAGAGGTCTACACTAGGGTAAGAAAGCTTGGACATGGAAAGATATCTATCTCCCAAGGTTCCCAGGGTCAGCTAACACTGAGTGAGTGCCCCATCCCCCACTCCATCCTAGGGATATGTCCCTAGTGTCACCTGTCCCCAGACCTTGGATAACTGCTCTCCAGATCACATGTCTGGTGGAGCCTGGTCCGCTGAGGTTGGGGGTATTTTTAGCAACTTCCTGTCCCTACGGAAGCTGGGAGAGGTGTTGGAATAGGGGCTGCGTGGGCACTAGATGAGGAAGGGGACTAGTTAAGAGATTGAACCTTGTGATCTAAGATGGGACTTGGAATGGGGTGAAGTGGGGTGGAAAGAAGAAACTGGGTCAGAGGACTACACAAATGTTGGAAAGGAAGGAATCTAGGCTTGGGAAGTCTGACAGGTTCCTACATTTAAGTGGCAGTTGCATGCATAACCCTGGGCGGCAGAAGATAAGGCAGGGTCCCTGTCCTCAGGAGCTTCCAGTCGGATGGATGGTAAAGCTGCAGGTGGACTGCTTGGGTGAGATAAGAGGGGTGGAGATTGAACTGAGATGGTTGCTAGGTATTGGGGCCGCACTGCAAGGGAGGGCGGTTCCCCCAATGTTGAGGGCACTGATTGCCAAGACGGGAACCCAGGAGGTCTCTGGCGCCCCCGCCCGTGTCTGTGTCCACAGCTGACTATGTCGTGCTGCAGTTCGGCCGTGTGGCGGAGGACGCCTTCACTCTAGACTACCGATACCCGCTGTGCGCCCTGCAAGCCTTCGCCATCGGCCTCTCCAGTTTCGACGGGAAGCTGGCCTGCGAGTGACCGCAGCCGCCCCAGCATGCCCAGAGCCTGCCAGGGGTGGGCCAAGGGATTTAGTGGGGGCTTGGACAATCTCTTCACCAAAGTCCCCAAGAAAGACCCCTTCCTTGGAGAGTGACCCCTCGCTGTCTGCAGGTGACTCCCCATCCACTCCCCAGGCTGACACAGGCCAAAGCAGGGGAGGCGCTCACACTGCGGGTCCGACAGAGATGAAGAACATCTGGAGTTGGAGCCGCACATCTGGTCACGAAGCTAGCCTGCCCGGCTCCAAAACACACACACACACACAGAGCCTGCGTGGCTTCAAAAACCACACACACACACACGCACACACACGCACACGCACCAGCGGCCCAGTCACTTCCTGTCCAGAAGCAGTAGTCAGTGTTGTTTTAACCCCCTCCGGGACCGCGCTAGGGCTCTGAGCAGCGGGGGCGGGCTTGCAGGAGGGGGAAGGTGATGGGGGACGAGGGCCGGGTACCCACATCCCCAATAAAGCCGCGTCCCGCACCACGTGGAGCAGCAGCTTTTCAGCGCGTGCGGAAGACAGCGCGGTGGGAAGGGGCCGGAGCCGTCCCCGCTCCCGCGTCCCGTCCCTGCGCCCACCGCGGGTCCTACCGAAACTCGTGGGCTCGCCTTGTCATGTCGCCCCCCGTGGGGGCCCCAAGGAGCCGGGCCGAGAGGGAGGGCCCCGGAGGTCCGGGAAGAGGGGGAAAGGAAGAAATTCGAGAAACAAGCCTCTCGGGGAGAACCAGACAAACCGGGTTCGGGCAGGGCGGGCGCAGCCGCCAGGGCGGGGCCGGGCCGGGGCCCGGGCGTGGGGGTGGGTGGGGGGCATTTGGGCGGGAGAGGGCGCTCCGCCTCGGCGGCTCGGGACTGGAGGTGCGGGGCATAAGGAGCCCCGAGGGCCGTGCGCTCCGGCTCCTCCCGGCTTCTCGTGACGCGGCACCCGCGGCCCGACCTCGACGGGAGATCCGTCTCGGAGGCGGGAGCTGTGCCCTCGGTCCCGCCCAAGGCCGGAGCCCCAAATTCCGGCAGGGGTACTGCAGAAGCGGGCTAAGGCCCGCTGTGCAGGGGTGGCTGCGAGTGTCGCGCCTGCGAGTAAGGAGCGGGGCGCCCGAGCGCAGTGAAGCCGGGAGCGGCCCCGAGTCGCGAAACCTTAGGGTAGGCAGCCCGAGCCGGGCGAGGGCGGCCCCGTGCGGCCCCGTGCGGCCCCGCCCCTCCCGGTGCCCGCCCCCTGCGCGCCCCGCCCCCTTCTGTCCCGCAGCCCCCACCCCCGCCGGGCTCCTCAACACAAACTTTCCGTCCCGCTCACTCCCTCCTCCGCGCCCGGCGCCTCCCGCTCCTGCGCTGCTGGTTGCGCACATTCCGGCCATCCCCCTCCCCACGACCCCCCTCCGTCCCCCCTCTCCGCTCCCTCGGGCCCGGCAGAGCGGCCCGGCAGGAGCGCCCCCGCGAGCTCGGACCAGGTAAGCCGGGCGGACGCCGGGAGGAGGCCCTGCTGGGAGAGGTGGTTTGGTTGGTTGGTTATGGTTAGGGGGGGGCACTCGAGGGAGGCTGGGTCCCCGAACTATTGTCCAGCTTGAGCCGGAGCCCCGGATTTGGGTGCCGGGAAGTTTAGAAGGAAGGGGGGGGTAAGCTCTCCGGGAAGCCCCGCCCACCCCTCTCAACGCCCCCCCCCCGACCAGGACGAGTTGGTCCGGGGAGGTAGGGGAGCCGAGAGATTGTCCCCTGTGCCATCGCCTGGCCCAGCGTCCGCGCTTGGGGTGTCAAAGCAGGGTTCTGGGGTCCGCACGGTTGGGGGCGCCTGCCACCGGGGAACTGGTACCCAGGGCTCCCGGTCCCGGCCCTGCCGCCCTTTGGACTCCCGGCTCGCGCTCTCCCGGAGCCCGCCGGGCCCCAGCTCTAAGCAGGCCTTGGGCCGGGCCTCTCGGCGCCCAGGCCGGCTCCTGCGCTCTGTGCCCGCGGCTGCGCTGGATTGTGGAGACTGTCTGGGAGCAAAGTTGCGGCGCTCTGGGCGTGTGCCCCCTGAGAGGCCGGGGGCTTGAGTTCCCTCCAGTTCGCCGCCTGTGTCTGGGTGGACGTTCAGAGTCCCAGCCCGGAGCGCTGTGAGCCAGGCTCCGAAGGGGACTAGATTTAGGGCCTTCCCTTGCCACACATCCTCAGAACCCTTGTTTAGACATTAGAAGGAACGAAGGAGGCTTGTCCCCACCACCACCATCACCGCCACTATCACCACCATTGTCTGTCATGCCCCTTACCCCAGCCTGGGGAGGGAAGGTGGGAGTGCCTGTCTGCATTTGGTTTGCAGCCTAGCCAGGCTGTCATTGAGACCCCACTCTGTCACCTTTCTGGTGAGAGGCCCTGATTAGGGCTGAGAAAGTCTGTCTGGACAAGAGGAAATGAGGCCCTAGGGGAGGGCTTCTCAGGGGGCACCTCCCTCTCTGTCTTCCCTCGATCTAGGTAGAGGCAGAACCAGGTCAGGCCTGGACTTGTAACCTAGCAGATCAGGGGATGGGGGTGGGAGCTGGACACAGCTGGAGGGGCTGGGGCCCATGGCAACTCTGTCCCATCTCCTGTGGCCTGGTTCTGTGTACAAGTTCCACCCCAATGCAGACACCTTGACCAGAATGCTGGGGGTAGCCTGGAGTGAAGAGGGAAATCCAAAGTCCCCAAAAGTTGGAGATTTCGGGGAATTACATCCTCCTCCCTTGCAGGTTTTTGTAGCTCCTCTTCCGAGGGTGCCACCCCAGGACATGTTTCTGTAGTCTTTTGCATCCCTGCTCACCCTGTGTGCAGGGGGTCGACAGATGTATCTTCTATTAGGATATCTGGTGAGGATGACTTCATGGGGCCTGGATGCCCCCTCTTCAGAGAGAGGCTGGGAGCCAATGGGAGGCTCAACCTCTTGTGCCTTCCCCCAGTCCCCTAGGGAAGAGACACTCATTATGCTAATTAGTGCATTTGGGCTGGGCAGTGACTGAGTAGGATGGTCAGTGATTGGCAGGACCTACCTGTGTGTATGTGTCCTGGGCCCAGCTCCACCCTCACCCTTGGGTTTGCAGACCCTGGTACATTCTGCCAGTTGAGGAAATATTAAAACCAGAAGGAAACATCAACAGAGGAGGTTCAGAAATTAGAGGTCTGGTCCCAGCCAGACCTTTAACCAGCGTTGTCATCTTGGTGTGCCTCTTTGGGCCTCAGAGTCCCTGCTTGGAATAAATGTCTTCTCTTCCTTTTCTCTGAGCTCGTCCCGGAGTCTCTGTCTCCTAGTCAGTTAGCCTTCCTTCTCCCATTGTGGAACCTAAACCTGGTAGGGTCTGGAGAGGTGAGCGGGTGATCCTGTAGTCTAAGGAAGAAGGTGAGGACAGACCAGGTGAGCACAGCTAAAAAGGTTGCAGGCAGCAGGTGTTGATGGACAGGGAGGCCAGGTGGAGTTAGGGGAACTTGTCCTCTGAAGTGGTGGTGGGGTAGGTCTGACAAGGCTTGATGGGATGCATAGTGTTCAGAGGCCACCTAGGTGACGTCCCAGCTGCCTGACTCCCAGACCCGTCTAGGAGCTCAGTGTGAAGCTGGAAGGGTACAGGAACTATTTATTAGTCCTGCCCATCTCAGCTTCTCACTCAGGAAGGAGAGAGGAGCAGAGGGCTCACCTCACAGTGAGGAGAGTAGGGGAGGGAGCTGGTGGTGCCCAGGGGACCCAAGGGGTCTTGATGGCTCTAAATGCTGTGGCTTTCTGTGGAGGTAGCTCAGAGGTCACACTATTCTTTCTACATGGAAGCTGTGGGACCCCAGGGGTGGCCTTGAGGACCCTGCTCTCCATGGACCTCTGGCTTAGCCCTGGGGCCATGGCCTGAGCTTCTCTGGTCAGAGTGGGAGCAGAGGTCAGCAAATCACTTGCCCTGCCCTCCCTCCCGCCTCCTGGTGTTGTACAGCCTGAGGAGTCTGCAGGAGAGGTGCTGCCCCTCCTGGGAGGACACTGGATGGGGACCCTGTCCCTCAGGTCCCACAGGAGAATGTAGGCAGGGGCCAGAGAATCCTGTCACTCTGGGGATCCCCAAAGCTTCAGCACTTGAGGTTTCCTAGAGTGCTGATTGTTTCCTGGACTCCCTGCCAGGCCTGAAAGGACAGGAAGTGATAGAGGGAAATGAGAGTGCAACTGTGTGTGACACTGGATGTGTGAGAGAAACCGAGTGGGACATTCTGTGTGGGTGAGTCTGTGTGGGGTGCATGTGTGTGTGAGAGAACCAGGTAAAACCAGTTTGTGTGTGTGACTGCATGTGAGCTAAACAGATACATGAGAGAAATTGTATGTGACAGTGACTGTACCATTCATGTGTGAAACTGTGACATTCTCTGATACGTCATGTACATGAGAAAGACTGTACAGATGATGTTCTTAGCATGTGACTGCGTGATTGGCCATCACACGGGACATGTTTATGAAGAAACTGGCTGCTTGATCATCAGTGTGAGACTGTGTCTGATACCGGATGGGACTTTGATGTTCTACGTGTGTGAGGGACACTGCGATTGTGTGGTGCTGTGTGTCAGAAGTAGAATGAGTGACATTCTGTGTGACAGGTGATGCTGTGGCGTGACTACCCCGGATGCTGTATGTGTGTGAACAGCATATGAGGTGTGCTTAGGTTTATAGACACTGTGGTGATCTGTGTGTGTGACTGTAGGACACTATGTATGAGAAAAACTATGTGTCACAAGGGAGAAACCACTGAGACATGGTGGACTGTATCCAGTACAGTCGAGGTGTGCTAAGAAGCTGTTGTGAGAAGCTGAGTGTGTATGCGAAACTGAGCACAGGAAGGAAACTGCATGTGCGTGCTGTGGGTGTGCGAGAGGAACGGGTGTGACTAGGACAGCCTCTGTGGGTGGTCACTATCTGAGATTGTTTGGGACTTTAGGACCGTGTGGGCGCCTCCCTTCAGGCTCTGCCAGACATGGCGTGGGATAAGATGTGTGACTAATTTGGGGGCCTGTGACCCCGATGCCTACAGTGTCTATGTGGAGGACCGTGAAAAAGATAACAGTTAAAAACAAGGACTGGACTTAATGCCACTGAATTGCGCACTCGAAACTGGTTACAATAGTAAATGTTATGTATATTTTCTCACAATAAAATTGTTTTAAAAATACCAGAAAGGAGAGAGATGAACGGTCAGGACGGTGGCTGTGAAGAGGATTGTGTGTGTGTAAGAGAGGAGGGGCCCGGAGGAAGCCTGCGTGTTTCCAGATGACATTGGACATTGTGACTCTGATTGAGTGACTGGTAGCGGCTCAGTGGGTGACCCAGAGTGCCTGGGCTTGGGGTAGGCTGGGGTAGGGGTGCTGACATGTTTGTTGAGAACTGTGGGACTCAGTTTCCCAAGTTGCCCATTAGCTGCATGTCTGTACTGCCCCAGCCCCCACTCGGACACCTGGCCTTCACTGGAGGGGGGCAAAATGAGACAGGACAGAACCTCATGGTGGGGCTGAATGGAGGTCTGGGGGTAGGCTGCTTCTCTCTGCAAGAGGTTTCAGTCCAACCTCTGCTGGTGGGGGGGGGGTGGGGGGTGGGAGGGGTGTCGCTGACAGTGAGGGCAAGCTTTGGAGAAGGAAGCCTGGGGTGCTACCCCGCCCCTCTGCTCCCTGAGAAGCCTGTGCCTGGAGTATTGGGGGGCGGGCACAGGGCGTCTTGATTCCCAAATTGGAAGCACATTAATAAGTGAGGGAGAGGGGAGGAGGCCCCCACCTCCCTCCTAGTGGGCTCTGCAAATTGCTTCCTCCTGTAGAAATCCCTAGCCAGCTCCAGGGAACGGGGTCCTCCCTCCCCAGCCTGGCAGGGTATGACCACTTGGCAGGGTCCCTCAGGGGTCCTTGGACCAGAGGTGGGGGAGGCAGACACTCTGCATCCTCTCTCTCTCTCTCTCTCTCTCTCTCTCTCTCTCTCTCCTCTCTCTCTCTCTGGTCCTAACCAGAGTGGGCCACTAGGGTGGGAGCCTCTGGCAGCTGGAGAACAGCTGGGCCCGCTGTGGGGGCTGGTGGGGAAGAAGGGGGTCAGGCAGAAGGGATGGGGAGGCTCCCTTTTAACTCTCATCAACTGCCTTTCCATCCTCAACCTCCTGGCTGGTCAGCCCAACCCAGGTTTGGGAAAGGGATTGGGGCTGGAACTGCTGATTTCATTCGTCTTCCCTGAGTGATCACTCACAGTGAGAGCACTTCGGGGGCTGGGGTCAGCTACTGGCCACCCGACCCAGTAGTCACAGGCTGTTTGTCTTCCCAGTGGAGCTAGTGCAGGGGGAGGGATCAGTGGGGAGACACCTGCCTAGACTTGCCTTGTCTGTGTTCCCCACCAGGGCACAGGCTCTGGGGGAGTCTGAGCTTCAGGCAGGGCCCCCCAACCTTGAAAGAGGGTGCTCTGGAGACTGCAGGGCCTCTGGGAGTGGGGTCTAGAACCTCTGCAGAGCCCCAGCTCTGGCCTCTGTCCCTGGAGCTGTCCATCCAGTTATTCTAGCAGGCCTCCCCCAGGGTGGGGAGTGGGCAGCAATGTGTGCCTATGTCCCCTAGGGACCCAGAGCCCGCTCACCCAGCCGCCTAGCTCCCATCCCTGCCGCCACCCAGAGGCACCTCTGACCTCTGAAGGCTGAGGGCCCTGGAAGAGGCAAAGCCGCTATGGCTGCTCAGACTGAAGGTAAAGGCGGACGGTGAGACCACAGGAAGTCCACAGCCTGTTGTAATAACAGGGTCTCTTCACCGGGAGATGGGAGGTCACCTGTGAGGAGGTAGGAGGGGCAGGTGGGACAAGAGTGGGGATGTCCTGGACATGGCCCTGTTGTGGCTGACCCCAGCAATGGCTTCCCTTCTAGGCCGGCCCTGGCCTCTGGGGTCTTTCTGTTATTTGCCCTGAGGGGTCTCAGTCTCCCTTTCTCTTTCTTTCTGTCTCTCACCCCTTCCTCCCTCCCACCTCCCCCTCCTCTCTTCCTTTTTCTCTCGCGCCTACCGCCACCCCTACCTTGCCCCCTCCTTCCCTACCTGACTATATCTGAGTTTATTTATTTTTAAGGTGTATTTTATTTCTGACAAAGAGAGATACAGAGAAAGAGACAGAAAGAAGGGGGAGGGCCCAGAGCAGTCTCCATAGTTGCACATCATCAGTTTTCCACATGGTTTTGTTCCACACAGGTGGGCAGGGACTGAATAGGGCGGGAACTGGGCCTGGGGCCTCCCGCATGGGAAGCGCTCCCCATTTCAGCATGTGGGTCCACACAGGATGGGGCCAGGATTCGATCCTGGGTCCCTGGGGCTGCAAAGCGAGCGCTTAACCTGCTGAGCCATCCAGCTTACCCTGTATCTGAGTTTGATTTTTACCCTTCTTGCCCTTTTTACCCTCTCCTCGCTTTACCCCACCCCTAACTCTCCCCCACACCTTCTCCCTCTTCACCTCATCTGTCTGAAGCTCTACCCACCTTGCCCCTCACTTGGGTCTTTCTTTCTCTTTCCTACCCCTCAACAAGGCAGAGGTTCTAGATGCCTGGGCAAGCAAGTAACCAAGGAGCTGGGGGGAGGGGCTCCCTGACACCCCTCAACCCCTCTCTGTACAGGAGAGATTGAGACCCTGCCCTGGACTGGGGCTGCCATCTCAGGGGCCCTGCCCTCTCACCCCAGGCAGCCTCTTCTGGAGTCCTCCCCCTCCACCGTGTCTGGGTCCCAGTGTTTTTTGGGGGGGCGGGTCTAAGGAGAGGAGGGTGGGCACACACTAGTCAGTCCTCGTCCCACACAGTAACTCTGGGAAGACCAGAGCAGCCAGTCCTGACCCCTTGCAATGACCCCCATCCTAAGTGTACAGGGGACAGAGGCCCCCGATCAGTCCCCAGCCAAGTGCAGCCGCCTGCCACCGTTGCCTCGGCCTGGGGGTGCCAACTGAGGTGTCACCCCGGCACCCACACAGCATACCTGCACACATGCTCCTGTGCATGGCCGTGTGGGGCGGGGGTCACCTGTGTGCCCCTGTGTGGGTGCCTCTACCCACGCGAGTATCCCTGAAAAGTGAATGTTGCATGTGCCCAGAAAGCAGCAGAGGGACGGTGGTCCTACTTCTCTCCTTGACTGTCCTTGTAGCCACCCCCTGGGCTCCCCTCCCCCTCACCAGCTGCCAGCGTCCCGGCCAGGGGCCGCCCCGCCCCCCCAGTCTGTCCCAGCTCCCAAGCACTGCTGTGTTCGCCATATTTGGCCACAGTGCTCCCGCGGGGGGCGGGGCGGGGCTGACATCACCCCGGGAAGGGGGGCCTCTGCCTGGATGAGGGGAGGCAGGCAGAGACTTGGGGGAGGCAGGAAAGTTGCTTTCCAAAGTGGAGCTGCCAGGGCCCCCCATGCACTGGGCCACCGCTGCTTGAGGGGGGAGCCACCGGAAAGGATTTGGGGGGAAATGGGTGAGGGCTCACTCTAGCCCCTCTTCTGCCTCCCCTCTGACAGCTTGTGCTGGTGTCAGGCCTGGGGGGCGGCCCTGCATCCTGACTTCCTCAGTGTAGGAGTCGCTGGGCCCTCCAGAGTCCCTACTCCCTCACATTTCTATTCCAAGCACTTGGCCTGAGGGATTGAGAGGAGGGAGATGAGGACACAGCTCCCTGGGGTGAGAGGCAGGCTGCAGCAGAGGAGTGTGGCCCCTGACTGATCAGGGGCGCGGCTTCCTCTCTCCCTGGATGCCCTCTGGAGAGTTACCGTATTTCTGGTGGTCTTGGAGGCCTCACCAAAAAGGGCTACTGCAGTGTTGGGGTCCTTGAAGTTGCTCCAGCTACGTGGGCTGAGGGGGCCCCCTGGTCTGGACCCCCACAGGGCAGACTAAGGGTGGTTGCCATGACAACAGGGCCACCCTTCTCCCAACAGGTGATGGCGCTTCTGAGCTCCATCCCCTTGGTTAAGAGATTGAAGCCAGATTGCCTGGGTTCAGAACCCAGCTTTCAGAACCACACACTTTCTAGCTGTGTGTCCTTGAGTGAGTTGCTTCACCTCTCTGATTTTGGTTTCTCCATCTGTAAAGTGGAAATAATAGGAGTATCTACCCCATAGGTTATTGTGAGGATTAGATGAATCAATACGCGTAAAATTCCAGCACAATGCCTGCCATATGGCAGGTGCTGTCATTAGTAGTAATATTAAGTCTAAACTCTATTTCCATCTGGCATTTACTTGCCCAGGCCCCCCCCCCATCCCATATCACTCGCCACCCACTTCAAGCCTCCCTAAGCAAACAGGTGGCCTCGTTGGGAGAACCCCCACCCATTCCACAGGACATGGAGCTTATGTCTGAGGGGAAAGAATTCCCTTCCAGGGCTTCTGAGGAGGTCCCCCAGCTTTCTACCCTGTCCCCGCTTTCCCTAAAGCCCAGAGCGAAGGCCTCGGATCTGACCATCTTGGGCTCCGGGGCCCCCAGGACCCTGGTATACATTGGGCATGCAGATTTGCCTGGGTGTGGGCTACGCTACTAACCCAGCCTGGCGTGTGCAGGGAGTCTGCGTTTACAGAGCCCAGGCCGTGATGTGGGCGGGCGCAGAGGCGGGCACAGAGGCGGGCACGTGGGAGGTTTATGGGCTGCTGGAGGTGCGGGAACAGGAAGTGGGATGGAGGAGCGGGTGGGGTGGAGCAAGGCTGTTGGCCAGGCACCCTCTCAGCTGCTCCCTCTTTAGCCAGAGTCTCTCAGCAATTCCTGGGGCACTTCCTGCCCTACGTTGAGGTTCCATGGCAGCGTTCTTGAGCGTTATCTTTTGGGGAAGGCAAAACCCCATCTTCCTGGGTCTGGGAACTTTCTTATCCCATAGCAGGTCTTCAGCAGGGTTGCACTGAGTCTGAGGGAGTCCCTGATGGGGGATTCCAATGACAGGGAGGAGGAGCAGCCGGCAGAGAGCCATGGAGCCCCTCTGAGAGCTGCAGAAACGCAGGCCCTGCCCCTTGTGTACCTCCTTTCTGCTCCCCATCATGCCTGTGACAGCTGTGTGACCTCGCGAGCCTCAGTTTTCCTCATCTGAATAATGGGCGTCACTCCTTGCCCTTCCTGCTTTAGATTTGAGGATTGAATGATTATGAAAGTGCTCTTCCCCCACACAAGCACTGTGTAGATATCAGGCACTATTGTTGTTATTGATCCCCACCAGTACTGTCGTGAGTGTTAGGAGCCGGGCATTGTGATTGGCACTTTGTCATGATCTCACTAAATTTAGCCCTCACAACCTCAAGGAGACCCTTTCCTTGTTTCACAGCAGCGGTCCCCAGCCTTTTTGGCACCAGGGACCGGTTTCATGGAAGACAGTTTTTCCATGAACCCGAGGGGGGTGGGGTGGGGATGGTTTGGGGATGATGCAAGCACATTACATTTATTGTGCACTCCTGCTGTGTGGCCCGGTTCCTAACAGCCCAGAGGCTGGGTACCCCTGCTTTACAAGACTGGGTGTTGAGGCGGTGAAGTCATTCATCCAAGGCCAGCTCGCGCTGAAGGAGCATAACCTAGGGTTGCCTCACCCCGCCCAGAGCACCTGCCCCTAGGGTGGGAGGTTGCTGTGGCCCTGACCCCTCTGTGTCTGCCCCCCCAGGCTCTGGCTGCCCAGCGGGCTCAGGCCCAGAGCCCAGAGTAACCAGCACAATAGCGTCCAACAGCTGGAACACCAGCAGCAGCCCCGGGGAGGCCCGGGAGGATGGGCCCGAGGGCCTGGACAAGGGGCTGGACAATGACGCGGAGGGCGTGTGGAGCCCGGACATCGAGCAGAGCTTCCAGGAGGCCTTGGCCATCTACCCGCCCTGCGGCCGCCGCAAGATCATCCTGTCAGACGAGGGCAAGATGTACGGTGCGTGTGGGGAGGCCCAGGGACCCTGGACAGGACTGGGGGAGGCAGCCTGGCCCTCCCCGGCCCCTCCCCCTGCTCTCTGCCCCCTCACCCAACCGGTTTGGCCAAGTCCTAAGGCTGCCAGCCCGCCATGGGCGAGTCTGGGCGTGCAAGCCTGTGTGTCTGGATCCTCCTCATAAACAAGCCAGGCTTGCCCCCTCCACCGGAGGGAACTTGGCCCATGCCTCGACACCCCCATCTGCTTCTCCTCTCTTCCCCTCCGCTGGCCTGGAGGTTTCACAGTGACTCAGTAGGCCCCGGAAACTGGGTCAGGCCACTGTGCTCCAGGAGAGGCCAGGGAGGGGGTCCCGCCCCCAGAAGGCTCCAGGGCAGCCTGAGGGCTGGGGCCTGAGGTGACAGTCCCAGCACACAGCAGGATTTCCCACTGGGGCGCTCCCTCCAGTGTGTGTGGGGGGGGAGGGCTGCGAGGCGGCGGGAAGCCACAGGGTCACAAGGGCCTGTTAGGAGGAGGGCTAGAGAGACTGGTTCATTCCTCAGGCCCCCTCCCAAGTCTGCTGCCGATCTGGCCCCTCTCTTTGCCACCTTGCCCACCTCTTGCCTCCAGAAGGGAGTGTCCCCTTCTTGTCCGGCCCTGAGAGGGCTCTCCCAGACTGCATTTTTGGGATAACTCAGCTCTTCTGGGCCTGGCTCTTTGCCAGCTCCCTCCAAAGCTCCCTGACAGCCTGTAGTTGAGTGAGGCAAAACTTCAGCCTACCCACTCCCAGCATCCACACCACGGCGGGTGCGGGAAGGAGAGAGCTGGGCCAGGTGGGAAGGTGCCCATGTCCTCCGCCCCCCACCACCCCTACCCCTAGTGCCAGAACCTGGCAGGCAGATACTCCAGGGTGCCTTCCACAGGGCAGGGGCTGCCTGCCCCCCTGCCACCTCCCAGATGGCTGGGGCAGCCCCACAGGATATTTTTAGACAGGGTGGAGGGAGTGGGGTGGAGAGGGGCAGGCAGGAAGGGAGGAGCAGTGGGGCTGGTTGTGTCATGGAAGAGGAATTTGTAGAATGTGGTGATCTGGGGAGGCTGTAAGGTTAGGGAGCCGGGGCCTGGGTTTGGGAGGTAAGAGGTGTATACCCTGAGGATGCTGACATATACTTAGCCATGTGTCCCAAGTCCCCCTCTCCCAGGGCAAGTCCCCTGCACACTGCCCCGCTTCTGAGCCCTCAGAGGGTCTGTGGTGCTGAGCAGAGCCCCCACCCAAAGGCCGACAGGCGGTAGGACTCGAGAGACTCGTAACTGGTGACAGGGGAGTGACGGGATCAAGGACACAGTGACATGCTTAGTGACACAGGCTGTCCGCGTAGGAGGTGTAGTGGAGACATCTGGTCCTTCCTGTCTGTTTCTCCGGAGAAGGGAAGGAACTTGTCCAGGGTCTCCCCTCATGACAAGAACAACTGGGACAGGAACCCAGTCCAGAGCTCTCGCAGACACACACGATGATGTTAACTAAGACGTCTGCCGCCTGGGCCAGGCCTCGCTCACACAGGCATCCAAGGGCTGTCCAGAAAAAAGTCCAGCCATTGGCCATATGACGAGAACAGTTCCAGGGCTGGATACTTTCCAGACAGCCCTCGGACATGCACTCAGAGCTTTGGATCTGGTGACAAGCCCTGGAGGAAGGAAGCACTGCTGGGGCCCGGGAGCTAGAGGCCCAGCTGTCCTGCTGCCCTTGGGCCACACCTGTCCCTGTCGTCTGCCTGCCTGACATTGTTCTACCTCCTCCTAATCTGCTGCCCCTACTCAGCCTCTCCCCCAGTAAGCAGCCCCAGGCCCCCCAGGTCCTAGAGGCCACCCTACCACCCTTGCCAGCCCTGCTTGCGCCCCTGAGGGTGGGATGGGGGTAAAGAGGAGCAGTGTTTTGGGGAGGGCCCTGGTGAGGTTTCCAGCTGGTTGCGGTGGTCTCCAGCCCCCACCGCCCACCCATGCCCACTCATTTTTTCTCTCACCCCAATCCAGGTCGGAATGAGTTGATCGCACGCTATATTAAGTTGAGGACAGGGAAGACTCGAACGAGAAAACAGGTAAAGAGACTATGTTGTAGTGCACGTGCACACACACACACTCTCTCTCTCTGTCTCTCTCTGTCTCTGCCTCTGGCTCTGGCTCTCAGCTGCCTCCTTCAGCCCCTTCCTGTCCAGAGCTATACCCACTGCTCTGCCTACCTCCTTGGAGCTGCCCCTTCACCCAACCTGCCCTCCTGCCGAGAGATTTCACAGCCCGCAGGCTGTTCCATCACTCTTCCCACTGTCCTCTCTGACAACCCTCCACCCGCCCTAGGCCTTTGGTTCAGTGACCACAGATAAGCCACCCAGGGCAGCTAGCTGCATGGTCACTGCCCTGAGAGGCCCACTGAGCAGTCAGCGAGACACACAGTTGGACAGACTAGTACAGAGCAAGGAGGCATGGCTGAGACAGGGGTGTGTGCTGTCGGACAAGCGTCTAACCCGGCCCAGGCAGGGGAAAGGGAGGAGAGAGAGCTAGGAAGGCTTCCTAGAGGAGGTGACACTCAAGATACATTTTTAGGGAGGAGTAGGATTTAGCCAGGCAGAAAAAAGGGAGAGGGTTCTTCCAGGCTAAGAAAGTGGATATACAAATAATAATTGTGGACCCATACAAAACTAACTTCATATTAATTTATTTGATCCTCACAGCAACCTTACAAGGTAGGTAGTACAATAATTATCTCCATTTTAGAGATAAGGAAACCAAGGCATGGGGAAGTTAAGTAACTTCCTCAAGGTCACTCAAGTAACTTCCTCAAGGTCACTCGGCTGCTAGGTAGTGGGTCCAGGATTCAATGCACAAAGCAGGAAAAGCCTTCACTCAGCAGGGTGGGGTAGTGTGGGGTGGTAGACAGAGGGGTCAGAAGAGCTGGGGGGCCTGTGGCAAGAGGCTTGGCTGGAGGCCTGAGGGACAGGTTTCCCCTGGGGGCCGCTGGGGGCTGTGGAAGGGAATAGAGCCAGGAGCGGCTGGTGCTGCAGTGAGGAATGTGGGCCCTGGAGCAGTCGAGCAGTGGGTTAGGGCCAAGCAGAGGCAAGGACCTACATCAACAGCAGTGGTGCCTGCGTAGTGGCAGTGGTCAAGGTGGTGGTGGGGATGAAGAAAAGGATGATCTGAGAGATGACTGGGTCGCTGTCAGTCCTGGGACAGTAGCCTGAAGGATGCTGTTGGGGTGGGTTGCCCCTGGGGTGCCTGGCAGAGAGGCAGGCTGGAGGCAGGTACTGGGGGAATGGAGGTGGCTGGGGTCCACCTCTGACCCATCCGCCTGGGGTCTGGATGGGATTCAGACCTTGCACTCCCCTCTCCAGACCCCCATGTATGCGTATGACAAGCCTGACCTGTCCTACCCCACAAAGGAAGATTCTGAGCGCGCCCACCCAGTGCAGGAGCTGAAGCACTCCCTCATTTGTTCAGGCATTTATTAACCACTTCCCCCAACCAGTTCACGTCATACAGCGTGACTCACTTAGCAAATGAGTGAGCTACGTTCTCAGCACTAGGGGTGCCGCAGGGAACCAGACAGCCAAAGGGCCCTGTTCCTGGAAATATGGGAGGAACACAGTTCAGACCCCCCAGGGTTCAAATACCTGCTTCACTACCTGTGGGGAGGGGGTGCTTTGCCTCCTAGCCTTGTTCCTCATCCATTAAACTAGCTAATAAGTAAAGACACTTAGAGAAGAATAAGCGATGTACAAGAATTTGCCGCTGCTATTGCTGGTATTGTCCCTGTCGTTATAAACAGAAAGCCGCCCCTGGCGCAGGAAAAGGCTGTCTCAGCATGTCCTGCTTCACCCAAAAGATATGTTTAGAAGAGCTTTTGTCAGGAGGAAGGGGCAGAGGGATCCTCATTCTCCATCACTGACCTGGGCCAGGGAGAGTAGCAGCATTCTGGATGCAGCATTGCACCTGCTCCTGGCCCAGGTGTGCTGCGAAGGCTGGTGGCTGGTGAGGTCTGATTTTAATTATAAAGGTTATAAAATAATTATAAATGAAACCAGCTGTTGGCAATCTCAGAATTTTAAAAACCACTGGCCTTCGTCATTTTGCAAGGGTGGCTCTCTAACATTATTTTTCTTATTTTTTGTTTTTAAATATTTATTTTATTGTTTTTGACAGAGATATAGAGACAAAGAGAAGGGGGAGGGCCCAGAACAGTCGCCATAGTTGCACGTCATCAGTTTTCCACATGGTTTTGTTCCACACAGGTGGACAGCTGCCATGCCAGGCAGGAACTGGGGAGGGACCCCACACACACACTTCTTGGGAGGCATGCCCCCCTCCAAGCCAGGGGCAGAACCAGAGGGTGAGAACTGAACTGGGGGCCTCCCACATGGGAAGCACACCCCAGTTCAGCATATGGGTCTACACAGGCCAGGGCCGGGATTCGATCCTCAGTCCTCAGGGCTACAAAGCAAGCGCTCAACCCACTGAACCATCCCAACTTCCCCTATTTTTCCTTAGAACACTGATATCTAGTGTCTCCTTAAAAGGGGACCCAGGGGAAACCGGGATGGCTCAGTGGGTTAGGCGCTCACTTTGCAGCCCTGGGGACCAAGGATCGAATCCCGGCCCCGGCCTGTGTGGACCCATATGCTGAACTGGGGAATGCTTCCAGTTCAGTTCTCACCGGAGTGAAGACCCCCGCCCCGCTCCCACCTGTGAAATGAAACTATGTGGAAAAAACAATGCTGTCAACTATGGAGACTGTTCTGGGCCCTCCCCCTTCTCTCTGTCTCTGTCTCTGTATCTCTCTCTGTGTCAAAAAAAACCAAACAATAAAAAGGGGACCCATCCTATGGTTGTGAGAACAAGACATGTCTCTATGTGTTGCAGAGCAGCCAACCGACAGGCCGGGTTGTTTTGGTTGTTTTTCTTTTACTTTTGGTTTAAAAAATGCAATTTTAGTTTTTTTACAGATGTAACCACAATTAGTAATGAGTACAATGCCTCCATGTTGAAAAAACAGCTAAGTATGACATTAGGTAGGACTCAGTCCTCTGTGACTTTCAGCTGTCACAGAGCTGACCATTTGGAGGTGGTCCTCTGTGCTAAATGTCTACAGGAGTCCTGGTAGCATAACTTGGTGGTGGAGCAAGTAGGCTCTGGAGTCAGGCCACCTGGGTTCAATTCCCAGCTCTAGCCTCCAACTGTGTGACCTTGGATATGATGCTCAACTTCTCTGTGCTTTGGTTTCATCATCTGTAAATGGGAAAGGTGAGATGAGTTGGGATGAGAAGAGTGCTGAGAACGATAGTAGCATGCTGCACTCAGTAAGCATCAGCTACTGTCGTGCCATGAAGTGATAAATAATCTTGCTGGACATATATCTGATTCCTGTGCGGTATGAAGCAGTAGAAGGAGCACCCACCTGGGTCCTAACCAAGTAGTACAGGGGTTGCCCAGCATCACATACGTAGTGATTTTCAATGTCTGATTAAAAAAAAAGGGAAACTCGTTGTGAGGATAAAAACAACTTGCAAAGCCAATAGCAATCACTGCTAATGAAAGTGAGAAGCAACCGAGAGGGGCCATGTATTCTCTTGTGTTTCATGGGGAAAACAGTGACTTCTAGCTTCTCGAGGCTCCGGGTCAGATTCTTGACAATGTCGAGGGTCTATTGTGCAAGCCCACAGCACACATGTCTAGACCGTGATTAGCTCAGGTGTGCCAGGCGAGGAAGGCTTCAGGGAGGAGGTGCCGGGGAAGAGATGCAATTAAGAGCATCACCTACTGCGTTTTTACGTGTATACTGCCACTTAGTCCGAGGAGAAGGGAGGCATTTGGGGGGAAGAAGCTGATAAACAAAGCAGCAGGAGGACCGGCCTGGTTTCATAGGCTGGCCAGCTGTTGGGGTTGACAGGAGGATTTAGACAATGGTACAAGGGGAGAGAGCTGCTGGAGAGGGTAGGGCCTAACATGATCCGCTGGCCAAGAGGAATATTACGGCCATTGCTAGCATCTGTGGTGCCAATTGGAAATAGATGTTGTACTCTGAGGATACCAGTGAGAGAAAGTCAGCCCTTTGGGGGAAAATAAGAAGATAACCCTTCCTCTAGGTCAGAGCAGCCCTGTACCAGGACACCGATGGCCAGCAGAGCTCAGGCGGGAGTGTAGCCCTCACCAGGCAGGGCGCCCTTACGCAATGAACAACCTGTGCAACTGTATGTGGTGGTCTTAGAAATCACTGTGGGCTCTTGATCAGGACAGGGCCCTGAAGAGAGCAGAACTGGCAGCACTGAGGGGTGTCTGCCCACAGGGGCCCACAGTTCCCCCTCTTACTTTGTCCCCAGAAATGAGGGCTGGGATGCTCCTCGCCTGTGACTGCCGCATGCTGTCCCTCCTCACAGTCTGTGTTTTCCCTCTCTGGCTGGGCGCGGGGCGGCCCCAGGTGTCCAGCCACATACAGGTTCTAGCTCGGAAGAAGGTGCGGGAGTACCAGGTTGGCATCAAGGTACGTCGGGCGCCTGGCTGGGGCCTCTAGCCCCTCCTGGGCCCCTTACCCACGGTGCCTCCATCGCTGTCTGCACGGCTCAGGCCTCTGCCTTGGCCAGCTCTCTGGCCCTACTTTGCCTCCTTTCTGGCTGAAGCTCTGTTCTTGCCTCTTCTTCCACTCTTTCTGCTCTTTTTCTTTTTCTCTCTCTTTGTCTCTCTACAGGTCTCTAGCCACTTGCAGGTTCTAGCCAGGCGGAAATCTCGGGAGATTCAGTCCAAACTGAAGGTATGGCGTCCCTTGCCACTTGGCCTGGCCCTGCCCAGGTTTGTTGCTGCTCTCTGACCCCAGCCTGGGGCAGGGAGTGGCCTGAGGAGCTATGGGGGTGGAGGGGTCTCAGAGACCAGCAGCAGCAAGAAGCTCAAAGGCTGTTCCAGGCTATGCAGGAGCCCACAGGGACAGCCAGCCCTACAGTGAGCGAGAGGAACACCATCTCAGGGCCACTAAGGCCAACCTCTCTTCTCCATTTTCCTTTTTCTCCTTCCTCCTTAATGTTCCTTGCTAATTGCATGGGGACTTCAGGTGGGCAGGGAGGAGACGTGGAAGGTACTGGCTGGCAGAGCTGTTGTGGTGGGCATGGCTGTTCCTTGCACTGGCTGCTGTGTGGCTGAGGGTCTCTGAGCCTGGGGTCATGCCTGGGCCCTTGTCAGGGCCCCTGTAGGCTGCATCTGCTTTTCCCTGCCCATAGTTGCCCCACAGACTGGACCTCCCATCTTAGCCCTCCATGCCTGTCACAGCCCCACAGGACATGGGCAGGCCCAAGGGGCACCGGCATGGTCCACCATCTAGGTCTCCAGCCTGTCTGCTGTCATCTCCCCTATTCAGGGCACCCCTAGCTGACAAGCACTCTCCTGGGTGGCAGTGGGGCAGGGGGAAGGTCTGCAGCTACCTCTGAGCTGCCCTGGGCTCCTCGTGAGCTGAGAGCCAGGTGCACGTTGAGAGGAGGGAGGTGAGAAGACATGTCCCAACACCCATGTTACCTTCCTCTGTGCCTCTTCTAACCCATTCTCCCTCTCCTCCACAGGCCATGAACCTGGTAAGTAGCACTGCTTAAAAACTACGTCTTCCTGCAAACTGTGGGCAGAGGGGTGATGTGCACTTAAGAGACAGGCCCAGAGAGGGGCCGAGACGCTCCTTAGCCCACACAGCAGAGCTGGGGTTGTAATCCAGACTTGTGCTCCCTGAGGGCCTGGGAGGGGTCCCCGAGGCAAGCCCTTGCCCTGTCTCGGGCCTGGCCCAGGCCTCATGTGACCGCCCCCCTCCCCAGGACCAGGTCTCCAAGGACAAAGCCCTGCAGAGCATGGCGTCCATGTCCTCCGCCCAGATTGTGTCTGCCAGTGTCCTGCAGAACAAGTTCAGCCCACCCTCCCCTCTGCCCCAGGCTGTCTTCTCCACTTCCTCACGGGTACGGGGGTCCTGGGGGGCCGGGCTGGGGTGAGGGGCGCCCTCAGGGCCAGGCTGGGGTGAGGGACATGGATACTGAGGGGCCCTGGGGCTTTGTCCCGTCTCTGCAGTTCTGGAGCAGCCCCCCTCTCCTGGGACAGCAGCCTGGACCCTCTCAGGAGTGAGTACAGTGCGGCACCCTTCCCACACACACCCTTCTTTCCCGTGGCAGCCACTCTAGACTTTCCCTTCCATCTGGGTTC
This sequence comes from Craseonycteris thonglongyai, assembly GCA_004027555.1. NCBI lineage: Eukaryota > Metazoa > Chordata > Mammalia > Chiroptera > Craseonycteridae > Craseonycteris > Craseonycteris thonglongyai. Next base: position 44,287 of record PVKE010007545.1, read on the forward strand.
CAGCAACAGCTGAGCAAAGTTTTAATTCAAAAATAGGGGATGGAGCGCTCCAGTGGGAGATCGAATGCATTTGTCTGCTCATTCATGTGCTTGTTCATTCGTCAGCCCACTCATCCACTTGTCATCTGTCCTTCAACTCTCTTTTACTCAGCTAAGCTCCAAATCCATCTCTTAGTCAAGGAGTCAGGTGGTCCAATAGGCTCGATTCCTTCCCTTCTAAGATGACTGTCATCCTGAGACACACCCTCGGTTTCATGAAGAGCTCTTCAGGGTGGGGTTGAAATGCTACATTAAATGTGCACATCACTTGTGAGATGCAGCAGGATTTCATGAAAGTTAAAACTTGAAGAGAACAAAAGGCTGGGGAGTGAGCTTCTCTGCATGCCTTGCGGGGAGGCTGGGTGGCTCCCCATGGGGAATCCCAGGCAAGACCCCGAGTGACGGGGCCGAGAGGGACGCTGGGAAAGGGGTGACCCTCTAACCAGCCTGTGCTCCTGTTGGCAGCATCAAGCCCTTTGCACAGCCTGCCTACCCCATCCAGCCACCTCTGCCGCCGACGCTCAGCGGTGAGTCCCCCACGGAGCTGCCACCACCACCTGTGCCCCCACCCGTGTCACCTGTACCGCTGGGAGGGAGGGGTGGGTGACATCGATAGGGGAGTGGGACAGACCGGGGATATCCCCCTCACCTTTGACGATGTTGCTTCCGGAACTCTGCTATAAGGACACCCCACCAAAAGTATCCTATGGTATATGTATGTAAAACTCCTTATAAGGAAACGCACCAGAATCTTAACTGTTTCACTCTTTCTAGGTATTGGGATTCTGAGTAATTCTTATTTTTCCCTTTTGACTTGTCTGTATTTTCTGTTTGAACACACATTAGTAGTGACCAAGCTAAACTCCACTGATGTGTTAGGGCCACCACACACGGTTGCCCAGGTCATCCACCCCCCAGGGCCACCTGGCAGGGGAGTCAGAACGCTCGCGCCTGTGTTCCTACCTGAGCGGCGCGCCCTTCCCTGATCTGCACAGAGGCTCAGTGCAGGCTGGGGCAGTCCCATCTGTACCCACGTGCACGCACCCGCATGGATGATGATGCGTCTGGTCCTCCAGGTTACGAGCCCCTGGCCCCGCTGCCCCCAGCTGCTGCCTCTGTGCCCGTGTGGCAGGACCGCACCATCGCCTCCTCCCGGCTGCGGCTCCTTGAGTATTCCGCCTTCATGGAGGTGCAGCGTGACCCTGACACGGTAATGTGTTTGGGGGAGGGGGGGAGGGTTTGTGCGATCGTGGGTAGACCCTGGCGTGGTGCTGCAGGGCTGTGGTCCAGTGTCGCGGGGGTGGGAAGCCATAGGGCAGTTGTCTCCCCACTTGAGTGCTCTCCTGACCCAGTGCTGGGCCCTCCCCACAGTACAGCAAACACCTGTTTGTGCACATCGGCCAGACGAACCCCGCCTTCTCAGACCCACCCCTGGAGGCCGTGGACGTGCGTCAGATCTATGACAAGTTTCCTGAGAAGAAGGGGGGACTGAAGGAGCTATACGAGAAGGGCCCCCCGAACGCCTTCTTCCTCGTCAAGTTCTGGGTGAGCCGCCCGGTCCCTCTCTGCTCCCCAGCACCCTTCCCCCCGATGAGGACACCGGGGCCCACCCTGCTGACCACCTCTCTCCCCGTGGCCCGTAGGCAGAGTGCCAGAGATGGGTCCTGGGGCAGGATGCTGACGTGGCGTGGCGGGCAGCCTCCCTCTGGCCTCTCCAGCACCTAATGCCACCCCGCCCCCTCCTCCAGGCCGACCTCAACAGCACCATCCAGGAGGGCCCGGGAGCCTTCTATGGGGTCAGCTCCCAGTACAGCTCAGCCGACAGCATGACCATCAGCGTCTCCACCAAGGTGTGCTCCTTTGGCAAGCAGGTGGTAGAGAAGGTGGAGGTGAGTGGGGCCCGAGCATGGGGTGGCGGTGGGGGGCGTGTGGGGGCCGGGAGCGTGACCCCTTCCCTGTGGCTGTCTGCAGACTGAGTACGCCAGGCTGGAGAATGGACGCTTTGTGTACCGCATCCACCGCTCACCCATGTGCGAGTACATGATCAACTTCATCCACAAGCTGAAACACCTGCCCGAGAAGTACATGATGAACAGTGTCCTGGAGAACTTCACCATCCTGCAGGTGTGCGGGCGGCAGGGGCGGTGGGGCTCCTGGGAGGGCACCGGGCATGGGGCCTCCAAGTGGGAGCGGCCAGACCCGGCATTCCGAGGGAGAGGCGGCGCCCCGGAGAGGAGTGGGGTCTGCTTCGCCGCCACACCCTTCGGTCCCATCCTGCCCCCAGGTGGTCACAAGCCGTGACTCCCAGGAGACCTTGCTTGTCATTGCTTTCGTCTTCGAAGTCTCCACCAGCGAGCATGGCGCCCAACACCACGTCTACAAGCTTGTCAGAGACTAGGGTGCCCTCTGCCCCCACCACCGGGATCCAGGACGAGCATCTTCTCCACACACCCCCCTGGGCTCCAGCACTGAGGACTCATCTGCCTGCCAGGCCTCAGGCCCAGGGCCCAGGAGCCCCCCCCCCACCCCCCCAGCACACACACTCCCTGCCACTGTTCTGCGCTTTAATCGTGGGAGAAGAGAGGGGGGCTCAGCCACAGGGCAGCCTGGCTGGGACACTGAGCCACCCGGTTCTGCCCAGCATTGAATGAATGGGAGGCCACCCGTGGGCTCCAGTGTGTGTGGCCCTTGGCCCCACAGGGGCCTGTGATGGCGGGTGAAGGTAGAGTGGAGGGGAGGCAGTGTGCAGAGGCCAAGAAGGAGAGGGCCCAGTGGGGCTTGGGCTGAGAAGGAACAAGAGGGGCCCACACTTCCTTTGCAGCTGCTGTGTGCCAGGCCCCCTGCGTGCCTCATGCCATCCTCAGACCCTGCAAGGCAAGCGTGGGTCTCCTTGTCTCAGATGAGGTGCTGCGATTCAGATGGAGGAACCTGAGGGGATGGTGGGCAGAGCTGGAGTTCTCACCCAGGGCTGCCTATCCCCAGGCCCAGGTTTACACTACCTCCCGCAGTGGGGCCCGTCCTGAGGTCCTGAGCGGGAGACGCTCGACATGGAGGGGTGGCACCAGCTGGGTTGAGGGGCCCCTGACACAGGGGAGCAGCTGCTTCTGACCAGGGAGCAGCAGGTACTTGCAATCCAGCCTCGGGCCTCAGGAGCCTCCCCTGCCCACCTCCTCCAAGCCCTCCCCGCTAGGGGCCAGCCCAGGCCCAGAAATAGGCTGGAGGGTCAGGGAGGAAGAGGGAGTCTCCTGCTCTGGGCAGACCAGAGGCCCGGGGACAAGGGACAGCCAAAGGCCTTGATGCTTTCTCTTGCCCAGGACTTGGGTTGGGTGACCCCTCGGTGGGCGCCACTTCCTCATATTCTTCCTCACTTCAGTGTCCCTGCTTGGAGCTGCAGCTCCGCAGACCCAGTGCTGGGACTGAAGGTTAGCCCTTCCCAACATGCAGGCCCCTCGGCAGCCCCGGGGGTATTTATGAGTTTAATATGAAGTACTGTGCCACTTCCTTCCCGCCCGTCCCTGAAGGTCCTCACAGTTAGCATATCGCTCAGGCCACCTCCAAACCCAACCTAGGTTTTATAATGTACAGTATATATTTTTTGTGTATTTTCTAAAGCCAGCTGTGATGGGTCATATCATAAATGGGGTGCAGGGCTGGGGCAGGCGCCCACAAGGCCCAGCTCCTGCTCAAAAAAAAAAAAAATTAAAGTTATTTGTTTGTGGGTTAGCTGTGCGACAAGTTCTGTGCAGACCTCTGGGTTGGAACAATTCCAGGTGGATGCCCCTCCTAGGTTAGGTCCTGGAGTGTCACCCCACCTTACCTCGTCCTTGCTGGGGGCCCCCAAGCCCCAACCACACTCAAAATAGCTATGGTTTAAGGGTCCCACGAAAGCCTCTCCAAGCCCTTCCTGTCACAAGTTGAGCACTGAACTGTGCTTTCTGTTGCTGTGTCTCTAAGTGAAGTGACTTGCCCAAGGTCACATGACTCCTGAGATGGGCCCCCTGCTAGATCCCCCGTCTTCACAGTGGCTACTACTGTTCTCACCGTCCTGTCCTCACTTTACTCCTGAGGAAAGAGCCTCAAGGAGAGGGAGCTGCTAGCAGGGGAAGCCAGATTGCAACCTGCTCCCATCTGCCTGGGAAGCCCTGCTGTCCCCTCTGCCACCATGTTCTTGCACAGCAGGGACCACAGGGTGGGAGGTAGGGAGACTGCATCCTCCGTGAGCAAGCACTGTTTATCTGAAATACAGATTTAACTGGGCATCCTGCATTTTCAGTTGCTGAAACTGGCAACTCTACTCTAGAATCTATTCTTCCAGATCATTCTGGTCAGACCTCCAATTTTGCAGATGGGGAAGCAGACTGAGGTTAAATACTCTCAGCCGGTTGGTGGCAACATCAGGATTTGAACCTGGTCTGCCTGACTCCAAGTCCATGCACCTCGTATACTATTTAAATAATCAGGTGGCCTTTGTCTTGGTCCACTGCATTGGGGGGACCCCAGACTGTCATTTATAGGATGAGGAGGGCAGCTGGAACCCCAAGCAGGTGGGAGGGGGTCCTGGAGGCAGAAATGTGTTTATGAAGGACCCCACCATGTGCCAGGCCTAGGCCTGGAGGTGCAGTCCAATCTCCGCACTAATAGGTGATCCCATCGATTGGGTGTTTGAAATACCGTCCGTGGGTTATTGCCTTCACTGCTCTCCTGGAGTAATGAGCCTTCAGGTAATTTTGTTTAGAATAGTGTAGGTCTCTCGTGCAGAAGATTCAAGGAGTGAAATGTGGCCAGGCTCTTTGCTTTCCTTCCTCTCTCCCCCGGCCCTCATCCCCAAATACAAATCTAACAGGTCCAATTGTAGATGATGACTAGTTTTGAGGTTCCAAAGTAGGGAAGAAACCAGCATAAGAAGGTGGGCCTGGTGAGCCCAGGGCTCCTGTGCTCAGCGTTCTGTGGGAAGCTGTATGGAAGGGCCAAGAAAGGAGGAACCCAGAGAAGAGGCCTGTCGTTCTGACTTTCCTGCCTCTTTGTTTCGCTGTTCTGATGTTTCCTGGGGGAAAGGAAGGAAGGAGTGTGCCTTATATTTTTTTGTTTATTTGTGAGAAGGTGAGAGAGAGAAGGGGGAGGGCCCAGAGCCATCTCCATAGTTGCACATCATTAAGTTGTAACACAGTTTCATTCCACACAGGTGGAGCCATGCAGAGTGGGAACTGAACTGGGGCGCCTCCCATATGGGAGGCAAGAACCTTCTCCATCATCTGGGTGGTTTCCAGTTGCACCACAGTTCAGCATATAGGTTGACACGAGCTGGGGCCAGGATTCGATCCTTGGACCTCACGCTTGCAAGGCAAGCCCTCAACCTACTGAGCTGGCCTCTCATCCCAGAAGTACCATCTTTTTGTCAATTCCACGCTCAAGGCAGAGCACTGTCCTGGGGGTTCATGAGGGCTCTTTATTTCCTTGCAGCACAACTGCTGGAGAACTGGGGCGCCCCAAATATCTGAACCCTAAATTCCAACTCCAGTGCACACTAAGCTTTGGACAAATCATCCTAGAGGCTGGGATTTGAGTAGCTCAACACTCATTCACAGTAGAGTCAGCCTGTCCCTGCACATGTGCCCCATTTGCTTTCTTATTCTGTGCCTACTCTTTTCTCTTCATGGAGGTGCTGAGGTCCTCTTCTGGCAGGCGCCATGACTCAACAGTCCCCAGAGCCCAGCAGAAGTGCTGTCAGTGTTTGTTTAATACAAAGTTGATTTTTTTTTTTTTTTTTTATCTTTTCACATTTATAGAGAGAAATTATCTTTTTGTCTTCAGTGCATAGTTATTTCTATTTTACTTTTTGACAGATAGAGAGACAGAGACAGAGACAGAGACAGTTAGAGAACCAAACTGTGGGAACTCCCCAGTTCAGCACGTGGGTCCTGCCTGGGCCGGAGCCGGGATTCGATCCTCGGTCCTCATGGCCTCAAAGCGAGCGCTCAACCCGCTGAGCCGTCCCGGCTTTCCCCACAAAGTTGATTTTTAAGGACTCCTACCCCAATATATAAGGCTCAAT
>PVKE010007546.1:0-33200 GCA_004027555.1 Craseonycteris thonglongyai
GCAAATGGCTCACGTTTTCTTTATTCCTCCTGCTCAGAACCTTTCCAGCTCTAGAATTCTGATTTAAATACCTGTCTTTTACATATTCTGTATCCTTCCCCACAACTCCTCAGTGCCTGCCTAGCCCTTAATAAGTAAAGGGTGTCCCAAAATTCACGCAAGATTTGAATTTTGCGTCATTTGTGCAGTAAAGTGTTGCAAACAAAAATAAAAGATGGTGTGACAGCTGACAGTTCAGGGTTATTAAAAATGGAGCGCTACACGAAAGAACAACACATTTTCATTGTTGAGAAATGAAAATTTACAATTTTTAATTATAAACCTGTGTTTTCTATCAAAATTACTTCTTGAGTGAATTTTGGGACACCCTTTATTAGCTTTAGGAATACTACAACCAATAATTGAAACCCTAAAACATTAGGATTGTCTTTGCCAATTTCAAAAGTTTCTTGTGAACAGGTGTGTTTATAACCCAAAATCCCATTTTCAGGCATGTATTCATTTATTCATTCAATGAACACACATGTTTGTTGATTGATTATTCCAGGTACAGTATAAAATATGAATTAAAATAGTCCTTCAAATAGCAGACTCTAGGGTGTCTTCAATACATTTAATACTAAAAGATTACAACTCATTCACATTTTAGTAATGCCATAGTATTATTACACTTTATCATAATCCCTAAAAAAATACGTTTTGAGTTCCCATAGATTGCACTCAGCTAACTTTTATTGCGTCTATTAAGATAGATAACTGTGCTAAACACTTTCACATCCATTATCTCACAACTTCTAACAGCTGCCTGTACAGGAATGGTCATCTATCTGTATCTTAGAGCTGAGGACACTGATGGTCATAGAGGCTAAGTCAGTGATTTGCCCAGAGTCTCAGCCAGGAGACCAACCTACCAGGCCTCCTAATTCTAAATCTGGAGTTATTTGTATTTCTACACTGCCATCCCTCCCTCCCGCACGGTTCTATTAGAAGCAACCCCCAACCTTGGCCATAAAGACACTGAGGGATTGGACCAAGGAGACTGAAGTTCTTTCTGGGGGTTGCTCTACTCCTTGTCTTGGCGCAACTCACTGCTTTTCAAAGAGTGAGTAGATCTCATCAAGAGTATATGTTCAAAACTAAAACACAGCAGTAGTTTGGGAGAATAAAATTTGATTAAAATTGGTCTGTGCACTACCTTTTTATTCTGTTTTCATTTATATAGCAGAGCCTGTCAGTTACTTTGGCAGCAGACTTTCAGAGAACTGAAATTATAGCCCAGTTATTTCAGGTTCCCAGTCCTGATCAGCCAGGAAGTCTGTGGTTGGCCCACTGACTCTCAGACCTGTGCTGGGAGCCAGATCCCGTGTTTGATAACAAAGGCCCTGACACTGTACTCTTGGCCTGAGCTCTTTCCAAGGTAACGTAATAGCATTTAAAAGATTTCTATCTGGGAGAGTTTGGTGGAATTGCCAATTACAAAAGCGAACTAACATTACCTAGATAATAACTAGAACCTCTCAAAGAAAAAGCTCCTTAATTTTGCATATATTTTAAGCAATTGTTTCTCTAAGCATTACTGCTATTTATGATAAATCAGAAAGCTAAACCAATGTATTATGGAGTGCCAAAGATCATCAATTCACTTTTGGTGTTTGGCTTTTCTCTAATCATCTGTTTTCAAGTCTGAGCTAGGTTTTTTGGTTTGTTTGTTTTGTTTGTTTTGTTTTGGCTTATTTTGTTTGTTTGTTTGTTTGTTTTGTCTAAATAGCATTAGCCATGGAATTTATATATGCTACAGCCAAATACTCAATTTTACAAGCACTTATTGAACACCTGCAAATATGAACAAGACAAAAATCATAACACCCAACCTGTGTGACCTTGGACATGTAAATCTATCTCTTTATACTTCCATTTCCTCTTATAGTGTGGTTGTGAGGATTAAATGACATAATATATGTAAAATGCCTAGTCTTGGGAAAGAATAACCTATTTATCAGTATTTATAGAACATCACCAAAAATATGCTGAAAGGGTCAGAAATAAAAATCTAAATCCCAAACATACATTTATTCAGTGATTTGGCTCGTTGATTTTGCAGATGTTTATGGAGTATCTCGTATCTGCAGGTTGCTATGCTTAGCTCTAAAAAACACAAGTTGTTGTTGGACACACTTCCTGTCATCGATTGCTCATGGACTACTAGGGGATGTCGTACATACATATAAACAACTGTGGTGCCAAGAGGAAAGGAATAAGTGTTGTGAAAAGAGGCACAGGCAATAGGAGAGTTGAGAAGGGAAGGCTTCCTGGATTAAAGGACATCTGCGTTGGGCCTTGGAGTATGGACGAGATTTGGGCATGTGGAAAATAGCAGAAGTGCATTCCAAGGGAAGGAAACAGCAAATGCATGATACAGGACCCGGAGAAAGAATCTGTGAAGAGCCAGGGTAGCAGAAGATAAGTAGATGAAAATTGTCACAATGTCATGATGTCTGCAAGTAGCAGAATGTGGAGGGTAGAGGTTTGAGAGAGAGAGGTGGCGAAGTGTAACTATTGGTAATTGGCAAATATAGGTGAAGAGTATATGGCTGTTCATTATATTAATATAATTCTTGGCAACTTGTCTAGAAGTTTGAAATTTAAAACACTTGAGAGAAAATATAAAAATACACCAGAAACTCTTATAATTGATAAACAAGGGGCAAGCTAGTTTTAAAAAATGGGCAAAATGTATGATAGGAAATGCAATAGGAGAATATAAGAATAGGCAATAAACTAATAGAAATACTAGGGCTGTCTGGAAAGTATCCAGCCATATCATATGAAAAATGAAGGCATTTGTGTCTGGATTTTTTTTCCAGACAGCCTCATATGTTCATATTAGGAGTCAGAGAAATTTAATTTCAAGCAATGAGAGAATACACATAAACTACTCAGAACATGCCTGGCATCTAACAAGTGCTCTCTCAGTATTAACTATTATTACTTTGTTGTTGTCAATGTCAGTGTCATCGTCATTATTCATAGAATGCAGATTCTGGAGTCAGAGATTAAATTTCAGTGACATTAGCAGTCAGTTGTTATCCTTTCGGAGCCTCAGTTTTCTCAACTATAAAAGGGGACAATAAAGGAACCCATTGAAAAGGAGTTGAAAAGAATGGCTTTATTTTTAATATGCAAAGCTCTTAGAGTAGTCCCTGGAACAAATTTATCATTATGTAAATATTTACTATGATTGTTACAGAACCACCCTTTCTGGATTCCAGATTGTAAACACAATCTAAAGCGGTCACTGAAACAGTAACAAATGCTCACTTATGCTGTGTGATGAGGGGGCAGAGCACAATAGATAAGGACACAGACGGAGCAGTCAGCTGTTTCAGAGGACGGCATGCAGAAAGAAAGTGTGGGGGACCATTCAAAGGGGAGGTGGTGCCAAGAGGATGTTAGAGGGTGCCAAGGAAAATGGCATCAATATTGATTAGATTTATGCTTCCTCGTTCCCTCCCCCCAATGCTGATGTAATTTTGTCTTGAGATATCCTGGGTTCATAATAGAGTTCCTAAGTCAAGACTGAGTTTTATATTTTTCTCATGTGCAAAAACACAAATGGTATGAAAAGGAGAGTCAGGACCTAAGGTGACAACCTTATAAGAAATTTGAAATATATGATAAATTTAAAACATATCTGGAATAGGTTTAATCTCTGGATTTTGAAATGTTTTCCTGGAAGGAGATATTATTATGTATTAAAAAGTACGCCGTACTTAAGACTGTTGGGTTCCATTAAGAACATCTGTGTGCCAGCTTTATCAAGTAGCTTTATTACTTGGCTTTTCAATATGTGACTTGAAATATTGAGCTCCCTGCCATTCACATTTAATCGATTCAAAGTCCATTTTTAAAATATGTAGGTCTCACCATTTAATATTATCCACTGCATGGCTCTCCTCCAGTAAGTTCACTCTTTGAGTGCGTGCTGTGGGTCAGCCTTCGTCTCGTCACTAAAGATACAAATGTGAAAATAGTTCTAGTGCTGCCCCTTCCCACCGCCGACCTGGGAGTCTCTCGGGTGAAGCGGTCACGAGAACAAGGAATTGCTGCATGATGGAAGTGCTGAGACAGTGTGAAGCCCAGTGATGGCAGAAAGGAAGGAGTGGCTGATCAGAAATAAACCACTGTACACAGGCCTTGAGAACACTTCTTTCCTCTACAAGAGAATAAACAATTACCAAAATGCCGAAGTAACCAAAAATCCTTAACGGTCCGCTGGTGTTATTTTATACTGTTGCTGTAATTGCATAATGTGTGTAACCTCTATAATCATGATAACAGTCTACTTAGAATTTTTTTTTTTTTAATATTATTATATTTTATTGTTAAATTTAATGGGGTGACATTGGTTGGTAACAATCAGACAGTTTTCCAATGGACAACTCCACATCACATCACCCATGCATCGCATTATGTGCCCAGCTCCCAGAATCAGGTCCCCTCCAACCCGATATATCTGGTGCCCACTCCCCCCTCCCCACACAACTCTCCCTCCCCCCTCCCCCCTCCTCTCCAGGTAAACACCAAACCATTGAGTGTGTCCATAATGCTGGTGCCCTCTCCCACCTCCCCTCCCTCTCATACTTAGAATTTTTGCAAAGGTAAAAACACAACCCTTGCAACAAAGCCTTTTGTTGGATTAGAATTCTTTTTTTCTTATCCCATGAATTTTTAAATGCCTTCTCTAATGACAAGAGGCATTACTCTTTCTAGGTTTAGAAATCATTCTTTTCTAGGTAGTCTTCTATACACTATGATACTGTACATGCTTCTTGAAGAGTCATAGTGTCTCCTTTTGCAGATTTTAGACTCTATGGATGAGTAGTCTTCTTATGGCTGTCTAGGTGATTGACAATATGGTTGTCTGTCTCAGGCGCTGGCTTCTGAAAAGGGCCGTCCAAGGGCAGTTTTAAAAACAATTGCCTAGGGCTGTCTTAGGCTGAATGTGTGGCAGAAACAGAACTCACTCCTTTGGGGGAAGGGAAAAGATGCCTCTCATCCCAGAAGACTTATGGCTTCTCTTTGTCTGATGAAAGAGTGGCATTGACAGAGTAGAGAGCGGAAGATAGCAAGTCGTGCTTGTCTCCAGTGATTTTTCTTTAGAAGGGTGGAGGGATTCAAATTGTGACGTCTATTTGGGATGAGTTATCTGCAGTCTCCCCCTATCCCTGGAGAGAACGAGAATGACTAATTGAAGCATCCCATAACAATAATTGAGACAGATTGAAAGGGGAAATGAGTGATTAACCTTGAGCCTCCTCCGAGGCTGGGCATGGTAATGTGAGAGCAGGTTTCTGGGGTGCCTTAGGAGCTCATTTTCACAGAAGTCCACATAGCTCCTATAATTAAATTTCAGAGAAATACGTTTCCGCCTCAACTTAAGTTTCAGAGACTTGTTGCTCTGTTTTACATCATGTCATTAATGAGAGCTCATTATTGATGGCTGAAAACCAGAGACAGGTTTGCTCAGAAGCTAATGAAACTTGAGCTTTTGGGTTCCTCGCCTGCGTAGGCCTCTTCTACGGCTCTGGGACTAATTTTGCCTTCCTTTCTTAAAAAAGAGCCCCCAGATTGTACGGCCCTCGGGTCCCACAAAACCTGGATGTATCCCTGCTGATAAAATTCCAATTAGTTTAAATGAGTGATCTGGCATACATTGAAAAGTTCTCCAGAATGAAGTCCAGCATTTCTTCACTCCTTAGGGATTCTGGGACATTTTAAATTTAATAAATGCTTAAATCTATATCTGCTTCCTCTTAATTATCTACTTTTTGAAATTCTGGGAGTTGAGATGAGCAGTATACTAGGTACTTCCATGTTTTTGTGAGTATAGTGATTATTTTCTAAATATAGTGTTAGTCATGTTAAAAAAATAGAAAAAAATCTATATGATATAATAGGGTGAAGATACAAGTTTATAGATTTCTGTGTACTGGTGCAATAATTATAAATAAGAATTAAATGGATTAGTTTTAAAAAGACTCACAGATTTCTTATATTCTGCATTGTGATGAAATTAAACTTTGTATCTTTAGTAATATAGTACCTAATTTGGTGCCCCATACATAGTAGATGTTCAGAATATACTTGCTGAATTGAAACTTAAGTATATGTTGCAAATTGAATTGCTTTAAAACTAAAAAGAAGTGCTAGCAGAATCTGTCTGGTTTGAAACAAAGTAAAACACAGAACCATAGTGGTTTGCACATTGATGACAAGTAACTTTTATGGAGCAAAATTCTCTACTTTCCCAGAAATTACATAATCATCCTTTGGCAAATATAATTAGCATAATATCACAAACCTGCTACCACAATGTAATTTGATCAGTGAATACATGATTAACTCAGGCTTTCTATGTGTCTTATCTGAAAATTCACATATGCTTGAAAGTTCTGGGGTCTTTTTTTCTTATTTTTTCTTATTGTTGTAGATTTTGTTTTCCTGATTTTGATAGGGCTGTAGATTGACCTGGAGAAATTATAATGAATGGAGTATGCTTAGGTTTAGACAAAATATTATTTGACTGATTATGGACTTGTATCTGAAGCTTATATCCTTTGGATAGTTTTGTTCCCAATGGATATCAAATTTTGCTCCAACTGCTTTTTAAGACAGCATTTGGCTCTTTTGCTTACCCACTCATATTCTTGTATACACACAACACACACACAACACACAAAATACACACACAGAGATAGTTATTTGGCAAGCAGACATTTGTGTAGTGTGAATCACTGAATAAACTCTGAACCGAATGATTTGGCAAGAACTGAAACCCCTCTTCAGGCTTTCAGGAATTCCACTTCTCTCAGCTCGGAGTAATATATCTGATTTAATATTCAGTGTCGGTATGGTCTAGAAAATACTCAGTGAAAGAGTACACTCTTATTGTCATGCTTCTTGGAGAGAATAAAAAAAATATATAGGCAAAGATACGTTGATTTAGAACAAAGTATTTAATTGCTACTATCAAAATTTCTCAGTTAAGATTTTTTTTTTTCTTATGGCTAAGATAAGAGATTCTCAAGATTGGGATTTTCATTTCCAAAAAAAACCTATTTCTACTTCTCTGACCTTCTCAGCTATTCAGGCAGTTTCATGGGCAACTAAATGAGATAAAATATTTGTTTTCTTTTAGGCCAGCTGTCTTAGTTTTTTTTTGTTTTTTTGTTTTTTTAAGTTTAGATTTTTTTTTTTAATTTTTTTATTTATTAATTTTTTGACAGAGAGAGAGAGAGAGAGAGATACAGAGAGAGAACTGAACTGGGAGAGCTCCCAGTTCAGCATATGGTTCCGCACAGGCCAGGGCCGGGATTCGATCCTTGGTCCCTGGCGCTGCAAAGTGAGTGCTTAACCCACTGAGCCATCCCGGCTTCCCCTTAGTTTTGAATATACATTTATTCTCCTAGCAACAGCAATGACACTATGAAGTAACCAGTAATTTTTTAATTGGAAGTCTTGTTTCTCAATGACTCATTTATAGTGAGGATCTTGCTGGGCCTCTGATAAATGTGCATCAATAAAAAATGTATTCATTGATTAAGCATAGAGCTGAAGCTGCAAATACATGTATTAAAGTAAAGATTGTCACTTTCGATATAAGGGATAAGTAATTGTTGAGACCACAGTAGCCCTCAGTGTAACAAAGACTAATTTAAACTGTTCGGGGCTGTTGGACCAGCATATATCTAAACAAATAGAATCCTAATGGCTTTGTGAGTTAGAAGGTAGCATGAAAGTAATTTGGGCAGCATTCCTAAGTCTGCAATTCTGTTAGGCCAGTTCAGACACTCTCCACAGGAAGCGGACATTGAGGTCAGAAGTTGGGTCAAAGCCTTTTAATTGTGAGCTTCCATGATGCCTCTGGGCTCGGGTCAATAACCTGAAAGGCTGTATTTGTGGGCCTAGAAATGGTATATTATGGGGGCTCAGGTGGCCTACTAGACTGTTCTAATACTCAATTGTAAGAAGCAGATTATCTGCTTTGCAGATTATCTGATCTTCTATCATCAGCCTTCCCATTGGGCTTTCAGGATGGGGCTAAATGTGAAGTGTGGGAAGTTGGGCACAGTGGACTCTATGTGCTGTCCCATTACAAAGCCAAATGTAAATCAATCAACAGGCACTGCTTTGTTAAATGACTTTAGGCCTATTTGGCCTGGCATTTTCTCTGTCTTAATCTGTATTCTCTAGAGTTGCCTGAACCTCATTTATTTTACCCTTATCTCCTTATCTCCTAGAAATCTTCAGAATAGAAAAAAAAAATAATAATAATCATGACATCCATGCAAAATGGAATTATTCGAACACCTTTCCTTTTTTCTTGTTCCCTGTAATGTAGGTACAGCATTGCAATGTAATTTAATTTCTTCTCTGGAAATTCATGAAGTCATTCCAGCCCAGGCTGTCCTTGGTGCCCTGGTAATCTTCCTTGATTGTGCCCCTCAAGGCAGCTATGGTTCAGTTAAAAGAAAGATTGGTTACCTCTGTGGGTCACAGTTTTTGTGGATTAGAAACTCAGGCTGGATTGGACATTATATTTTTATCAAAATTACGGTATATTTTTATTGTCATTCTCCCATGTTTCCTAAACAAAGAAATTGAAGGAGAGAGGGAGGGAGGAATAAAGGGAGGGATGGAACTAACACGAATGATATTTTGGCCAGCTATAAATTATCATCTTCTCTATGGTTAGGTGGATCGTATACCTGATGAATTGTTAAAAGCAACCCTATATGCTTAAAAGCAAAATGGCAGACTCCTAAATCCTGATCTTTGTTCTTATCACTACATCGTGCCTCACTCCCAAAGTACTGCTTCCAAAGCCAATCTCTTCTCCCCTCAAAGAGACTCTTTTTTAATTTCTTCTAGTCCTTGCACAGATGCTCTAAGAATAGAGAGAACATTGATTAATACCAGTGAACAAGTATTTTTGGTTTTAACAACCCCTTCACATGTCTCTTAGAAAAAAACAACTCAATTTTGATGACTTGGTTTTATATTCATTGTATGCCTACTTACAATACTGGCATATATACCAATGAATTTTGCATTTTCACATTGGAAATTTTAAAGCCTTTTATTATTCAACAGATATTCATTTCATACCTACTTTATGCTACTCACCGTTCTAGGAACTTGGCATAATAATAACAAATTAATAGAAGTCTTAGATCTCTGTCCTCATGGAGACAGACAATAAAAAGATAAGGAAGTAAACTATACTGTTTGTAGAAAAATGTATAAAGATGAGGAAAAATTAAAAAACTAAAAGGAGAGTTAGATTAAAGGAGACCAGAAGTGCTGGGGCAGGAGCAGGGAGGTTGCGATTTAAGTAGGTGATGAAGTAACTTGGCCTCATTTAGGAGGAGCAAAAACTTGAGGGCCGTGATGGAATCAGTCAGGAAGATTTCTGACAAAGAACATTCCAAGCAAAAGACACTGCCAATGCAAAGGCCCTGAGGTGACAGCATCACTCCAGATATACTGGACCCTGTTCTTATAAATTGAAACAAGAATGCTTTTTCTAAGATGAGACTTACATTATCCAGCTCTGTCTGTCCTTACTGTTTGTTTTTGAAATAATTTAACAATATTAGAAGCAGATGCTTTCTCTCGTTGTATCTGTGTTTCTAGATAGGACAGCACATTATTTTCCTACATGCAAGACATCCTTTTAAATGTCTTGCATTTTCTGAGAAGTAGAAATTGTAGTATTTGTTAAGTACTATATTAGGAATTTAAATGAGTACATGTTAGTTTTCATAATAGCTGCAATTGGAGTAGTTGTGTTGTAAGATGGATGAGAGCATGTATTGAGTACCTATTATGGGATAGGCATTGCACTAGTTCCCTTTATACCAGGGGGCCAAAAAATGTATACCCATTTTAAGAGCTGTTATCTATGTATTACGGAATACTGATGGTAACCACTTTGAGCACCTCTTGTAACCGCAGAAGTCAAACATGACTTGCATTCATCTTTTGTTGTAAATATAGATTATTACAATTTTAATACAGTTTTTTTTCTTTCTTAAAAATGGGTATACATTTTCTTGGCACCCTCTGTATGTATGTTATCTCATATAATCTCTACAATACTTCTGTGAAGGAAGTGTTATTGTCTTCATTATTTGTAGGGTTCAAAGAGACTAAATAATGTGCTCAAAGACTCAAAATAGAAAATGGAGAATCTACCTCCAAACCCAGGTTCATTCGAATTCAAGGCCAATGAATAGCACACAGTTTACCCATTTTCCTAGGGGTAACCCTGTGGTCATCTTTGCCTCATGTATTTCCCTTACTTTTCACAGTAACCGATCAATACATCCTGTTGGTTTTATCACTGATTATCTGTTACACTTGCCCAGGTTTTTCTAACTTCACCATCAAGTCCCCAGTTCAACCATCATCATTGGAGCCTTACTGGTTTCCTGGCTACTGATCTCAGCAGTAGTTCTCAATCCTGCCTATTTATTAAATAATTTGGGTGTTCGCATTTTTTTAAATTGCTGATGTGTAGGTCCCACTCCAGACCAATTAAATTAGGATCCTGCTATAGGGGAGTTTAGAAATTGTAAATTTTTTTTAAGTTCCCAGGTGATTTTAATATGTATTCAGGGTTGAGAGCTACTATATTATACATTTTTATAATGTAAATTTTACCATTAAAATCCCTGAGTAGCTCCTTTCTCTCAAGATAAATTCTGAACTTTGATTATGATACTTTTTGACCTGGTCTCTGGGCTTATCTTGTCAGCCCTTGTATTTGCCTGCCCTTGAATTTATTTATAAATCACGAAAAGTGATTATTATATTATAACTTCAGAGATGTTTACTTCTATTTCTAGTCAGCTGTTTTCTTCTTCTAGGACTTCCTCTCAAACAATGATCAACAAACCCTTAGGTGTACTAAGATACTATAAATGATTTTAATAAACAACTATTTTGTGAAGCAAGCAGGGCTCTCTGATATGGCTGACAGATATTCTTTCAGACAGACCTACAGAAAGAGCAAACAGACTCTGGCAAATCGGAATTAGATCTTCCTAAAAACTTAGATCTTTCTGTTGAAACCAGGATGAATCACTTAGATTTCTCATTTCATAATTTACATTGCTAAGTGTAACTGAGAATAGAGCAAATAGTGGTGAAACAACTAATTTCGTCAGTGTTGCGATACATGATGTGAGAAAATGGTATTTTCTCTTTTTAAAAGTTCACTTGCCTGTCATTCCTTGCTCTTTTATGCCTTTGTCCTTGCAAAATGCTTTACTAACTAGTTAAGAAAGAAGTTATTACCTTATTAATGCCCCCTTTAAATGAATCATTTTTTCATGAAGATTAAAAATAAAAAAGGGAACCAAGTGCTTTTTGGAATCTGTTATTAGATACGCTGATGTTATTTCATTCAGTGTCAGTAAGAGTAAAGCAGTATTGGCCTGCCTTCTGAGTAGGCCACAGTGAAGGTCTCCAAGTCCGGCTGTCCATCAGAATCACCAGGGAAGCTTGTTAAAAAATATAGGCTTCTCAGCTCCACCTTAATTTATTGAATAAGCACCTCTAAGTATAGACCCAAGAGTCTCTGTTTGCTTTTTGTTTTTGTTTTTGTTTTTATCACATCCCCAGAGCATTCTGATGCACATTTAGGTTCAGGAACCACTGATTCAGAAGAGATTTAACATTGGGAAGAGATATAGAGCAGCCTGATAGAAGTAACCCATGCACCCATTTGAGGTGAAATACAGCTTTTAGAGTACTAAGTAATCAGATGTCTGGGACTCAAAAATGCAGAACGAGAATACCCTCTCACCACCCACACTGCTTTCATGTTTCTTATGCTTGAGCTACCCCAACCATCTAGACCTCACCAGTCACCAGTAATAGGTCTCTGGTAATAATAGCTCTAACAAAGGAGCAGTAACATTTATTGTACATGAGGCCTTGTGTAAAATATACATATATATACAGGAGCAAATAAAATTTTGCTCCAGCCATATGTCCTCAGTTTGGCTCACATAAATGCTTATAAAATTAAAAAGAAAAATAAATAGGTATTTATTTATGTGTTTATTTATTTATTTATTTGTTTGTTTGTTTGTTTATTTATTTTATTCTCACAGCTCCCTATCACTTAGGTACTGTTATTATGTGGGCAAAACATGGGGGAAGTGCAGAGCTGAATAGGTGACCCCGGGTCATGCTCCTAGCTGACCCCATAGTCCCCACTCTTAACCACTCTGCTCTGTTACCTCTAAATGCATTGTGCACTTTCTTTTTTAAAAACCATGTACCTTTTACAGCTTCATTGATTTCTCCAAGATGCTCCTTTTGCTAAGAATCCCTTCCGTCCCATTCTTCTCTATTGAAACCCTACTTATTCTCCAAAGCCCATTCTCAACTTTGCCCTTTTTTCTGTCCCTTCTCCCATCATCCTTGCTGCCTTTAGACCAAAGGAATGTAAACAAGGAGGAAAGCAAGCTAATGTGTATTAGCTATGTACCAAAGGGCACTATGTAAGATAAAAAAAAAACACCACTATGTCTCTGTTATATGGGGATAAAATGAAGTTTAAGAATGTGGGTGCCTACTCAAAGAACCTCCACTATGTGCAGAAAGACAGATTTGAACCCCAATCTAACTCCTAAGCCCTTTGTGCCATGACCTGGTGTTCTGTCCTTTGACATGTTGTTCACATCATTTCTGTCATATCACAGTATGTGTCACGCATTGATATAATGAAAAACTTGTGAATTCCCCACGGGCTGACGTATTCTATCTGTCTTTGGACATTCTAGTGCCAGAAAAAGTGCTGCGCATGTAATATGTGCCCTGGAAAATGATGAATGACTGTTGAGGTTCTTACAATAAAACAGAACTGGAGAATTTTTATCATGCTAAGCATAACAATTGGCAAATGTGGTTAACTTTAAATTCTCCTTCTTCAAAGTATACAGATTGCCTCACAGGCCATCAGGAAAATGCCAAATTAAGCTCTTAGGGGAGTGACTAGATGCTATCTCTCGGCCATGATGTGATTTGGTGACTCTGTTTGCCTTATGATTTCTCTATTTTTGGAGTAACCATTTGGAAAGATACATATAGATGAAAGAAAGAAAGAAAGAAAGAAAGAAAGAAAGAAAGAAAGAAAGAAAGAAAGAAAGAAAGAAAGAAAGAAAGAAAGAAAGAAAGAAAGAAACGAGGGAGGGAGGGAGGGAAGGAGGGAGGGAGGACAGACAGAGAGTAAGAAGAATGGTTTAACATAATTTTTGTTTTTACAAAGCCTACTTTTCTTCCATAAAAAGTACCTCTGAACTCTGCAGGAAGACTAAAACAGAAAAGGTTGAATGTTGGAATTTGTTTCACATGCTTGAGAATTCTACATTCTTCTTCTCTTTGTGCCCTTGCAGTTTTAATGTTAGAAACAGACAATTCTGTCTTGACCTTAAGTGCCTCGCCAGTCCACTCAGGGGACTCCTTTTAGGAGTATAAGCTGACACCACCTTGCCTGAGCTTCTTTCGATCAATAACATGGCAGGGTACACATGATATGAACAGGCAGACCGATAAGAAATAAAAGCCTATCTGTTGACAAATGGACTCGTTTCTATCCAAGGACTTTGAAGGGGAAATCAAGGAGGGGAAAAAGATGGCCAAATGTGAATGTGTAGCAACTTAATATTTTTCTAAGGGATGATTTCTCTTTTCCTTACGTATGTTCAGAAGAAAATGGTCAAGTTATTCTTTGCCTAAAAGGAATGTGTTATTCTGATTCTTGGAACAAGTCTCCCGGGAGTGTGCATTTTGTGACTGTAAATCTACAGTGGCAAAATTGTGTTAATTTGACTGATTAGAAATATTAACCATATTATATCAAATAACTGCCAGAAATAATTCTCTACCATGCTCTGTGACTTTATTTTAATTGACTTTTTTTTTTTTTACTTTCAGCTTCTGTGATTTTTGTTTATACTGACACATGTTTATTGAATGCATAAAGAAAATTGTTTTGCAAATTATTTCTTAGTGTTTTTATCTTGTTGAAATTGGTGGGTTAACTCTTTTTCCTCAGAATTCCAGACTCCTTTATTTTCAGTCTTGATAACTGCTGACTTAGCTTTCTGGTCCCACTAATGACATTACTGTCCACATCAGCAGTCTATACAATTAAGTTGTATGTTTAGCAGTATCACTTGATGTTTCACAAAGATTTGTAAGTCAAAACTGAATATGATTGATTGCTCTGAGGTATGTTAATATTGGGATTACTGAGCTATGTTATAGAATAAATCATTCACTGTAATAACAAAGATAATGCCTCAAACATTACTCATTTTATGGTCTATCAGTAATCAGGCCTTAGGAATGAGTCTCATTTGTCTGCTGGAGAGCACTCATATTATACGAATCACAAGGTGAATATTCATAAAACATCATGTAGGATAGTAGAATTTGCTTGTTGGTATTACTAGCAAAGACGTGTTCAAGAGGATCACCTCATTTCCTTTATCAGCCTTGCTTCTATTTGCCTTGATATCTAATGTTTAAATGTGAAGCTGTTTTCGTTATTTGTTCAAAGAAAACTAATAATGATAATGTTAACCAACATTTTTTTGCATGCTTACTAAGCACAAGAAACTGAGCTATATACACTTACCATGTGCAAATTTGTTTAATCGTCACAGTAACACTAAAGTCTGTTGATACTGTAGTTATTCCCATTTTTACTAAGGAAACTGAGGCCCAGAGAAGTAAGAGAACTTGCCCACAGTTAGTAAGTGGTAGAACAGGATTTGAACCAGGATGTCTGGCCCCAGAGACCCAATAGAGTGTAGCTGCTAGAAGAATACGTAAAAGATGTAGTCCCTGCCGGAGTGCCTCGCTTCCTCATTTTGGTGATACTAAATTAAGGTGACCAGATTTTAACATTGGTAAAGCGGGACACCATTGACCGGGGGGAGGGGGTTCTTGATTAAAAATTGGGTCTATCTCCCGCCGTTCCCTAGCTTGTCGTGCATTCTTTCCAAAAATCAGGACTTTTTTAAAATGCCACGGAATGCAGGACAAATTGTTGAAAATTGGGACTGTCCCACCAAAAGCGGGACGTCTGGTCACCTTATACTAAATTATGTTTCCAAAAGGTGAGTAAAGTCTTATAGAAGACAGACTACTAAGTAGCAGAACAAGCGCTTCTTGATAGGCCCTGCAGGTGTTCAAGTAAAGGCCCAGACCAGTATATGCTGGGCAGCTTTCAGAGTAACTTGTTATTTACTTAAAACCGAGAAGCCTAAGAAAAGCTTTAAAATTCCAAAACACCCAATGTTAATTCTGAAAGTAATTTTACAGACTGCAGTATCTTTATTTTCACATGTGATTCTACGGACATACTGTTAGGCGTTCTCTCTTACTGATTCTACTTTACTCCCAGATTTATGTTGAATACTCATACTTTGGTGGAAACTTCTTTTTTGTAGATCTCTCACCTGTGACATAAATTGAATTTACGTATTATAGAAATGTTACACACTGCCAATTTAGTATCTAGTGGGCTTATCCAAGAGGGAAAGAAGGGGCATGTCTTCCCTGGTCTTTAAGCAAGCCTTACTCCTTTAGAGTTTTAGGTTGGACAGAATGATCCTTCATTTTCTTCCGTTAATCCAGTCAGAGCACGCTTACTACCTATGTAAAAATAATAACTGGCTAATTTCATGTCAAGCCTGGAGTGAATTAATTTCACATCAGTTGTCAACAGCTCTGGAGACTTTCTGGCAGTTCTGGTTAAGTAAAGGCCTCTGTAACAGTATCGTTGACAGAACATTTGTACCATTAAGCCTTCAAACTCTTAGGCAGCTGTCAACACATGGGCACTTTCTGGAGCCAGAGTCTCTCACGCTGTGCGCTGCCTGCAGCTCCCCGGAAGCTCTACTTTCACAAAAAGGGCTGATCTCTCTTCTCTCACCCTTGTTCCCATTTAGTGTTAAAACCTGCTTAAAGTCTGCCTTTTATCCTGAAAAGTACACAGGCATGTGTCATCTCTTAAACCATTTTGATGTTAAGGTAAGGGGCGCTAAAGAAGTGCTGGACATCTTAGCGAATAATTAATTAGAAAGGACTCTGACAGCGTTAATTGGGATCTGCATGCAATATAATGAACGCTGATAACAGAAACTTTCTGGTGTTTCCAAAAATTGGGTAAGTTTTCTCATACTGAGCAATAGGGTCAGTGTCCTGAGCTGGAGTTGAAAGCATTTGTTTGCTGTGATAGACATTTTTAATGGGCTTGTGGCACTTGCCACCGCTCTTTGATTGAAGGCTCATTTGTTGGTGACTAAGTGTTGTTGTTTGTTTTGTTTTTAATGTTTCTCTGCCTGAAGCCACTTTGGGGATATTTGTGAGACATAATGGGGTAATGAAGGGTAGAAGGAATAGCCCAAAGAACTAGGGAATAGATAGCATAAATGTTGGATCAAGTGACGAATTCTTTAGCCAACTACCACCAACAAAGCACAATGAAGCAGAAACTTTCATTCACAGAGGCTCTGGCAATTTGATTTTCAATGATTCTTTTCAAGTCAGACTGTAGAAACGAGCTCCTAAATCTCATCATCTGGATAACATTACAAATCATTTTATAATAGAAGTGGCATTCAGTGTCTCCATTGAAAAGGACTGCTAAACAATTGGAGTTTTGTGGACCTGCCCTGGCTAATACATCAGGAACCACATGTGCCCAATAATATTTAAATTAATTTAAAAATTAAATAAAATTTATAGTATAGGTCCACACCTTTGTTTCAGGTGTTTAATATTATAACTATACCTGAAATGTGGCTAGTGGCTATTGTATTGAACAGTGTAGAATATGGAACATTTCCATTGTTGCAGAAAGTTCTATTGGACGGTACTCATTGGACAAGACTAGAAAAAGCCACTGGTCCGCTGTATTTAATTGAACAACCAACAAATCACAAAATATTTTGCCCACATTTTTTAACGACTATGTGTTGAGTGTCTAGTAAAAGCCAAGCAGTCTGTGGGTGCCACGGGAACAGAATTATGGAAGAGAGATCACCCCTTCCCTCACAGAATGTACTTTTTGTGAAAAAGACAAACAAGTATTCAAATAAAACGTGGTAAAGTGTATGATAGGAGAAGTTAGGGAACTATGGGAATACATAGTAGAGACTAACTCATCCTAGGGACCTCAAGGGTGCTAATGCCTAAAAGATGAGGTGTCAGTTAGGGAAAAGGGGTGTGGGGAGTAGCGAGCATTAAAAAACACTTTCCAGGCACAGGGAACAGTACGCACAGACACCCAGTACAGAGAAATAACCTGGTTCATTGGATGAACTTATGGGCAAACGGGGTGAGTGACCTGATCAGATTTGTAGACACATTCCTTCCTAAATGACACTAAATGACCCAAGGAAAGTTACTCTTCCTCTTTAAGCTTCAGTGACCACATTTAAAAAGAAGGAAAAACATAGTACCTCCCTCTTCAGGTTGCTTTAAATATTAAATGAGATCATGTTTATAAAGTATCAAGCACAGAAGCACGTGCTATAGAAAACGTAGTTATTAACTTAGAGGGGCCGCCTTGACTGCATGGGGAAAAGGGATTGCAGCAGCTAGACTGGAGATGTGGACACTTATTAGGGGCCGGTACGTGATTCCCTGGGAAAAGAACATTGGCCTAGAGCAGGGGTGTCAACTTCAATTAAAACACGGGCCATTTGGTGCAACAGGCAAGATTCACGCGGGCCACATCACATTTACAAACGTCACTGGAACTGAGTCAGCGCATTTATACACACCCACAGGCCCCCAGGAAAAGGCACTGGGCCACGTGTATACTTGTCTTCAGTTGTTAAAGGGTTAACTAGGGAATTGTGTGTATGGTATTGCCTCAATCTCCCCTAAGCGCTATTTTCTTCATAACAATTTTTTCTATTTTCATTTTATTTCAGAGCATCGTGGGCCACAAAAAATTACCTCGGGGGTGGCATGCGGCCCACAGGCCGCTAGTTTGACACCCCTGGCCTAGAGTAAAGTAGTGACAGTGGGAACGACAAGAAGCAAATGTATGGGGTCCGGCAGAAGTAACACCCCTTTCTCGTGAGCTGGTAAATTTAAGAAAAAGTATTAACTTCTGCCGGACCCTGTGCATTGGAAAGTTATTTTTAAAGTAGAGAGTCCTTGGTAAGTATAGATGCAGTAGGTTAGAAAGATGATGCCTAAGTTTCTAGCTTTGGACTGTTGGGTGGGGACAGAAAGACAGATTCCAAATCCATTCTTGTACAGTTATGAAAAATCAACTCTATGGTTATGGATGAGCTGTCCCTAGGTAGTCAGTGACAGAGTGGACTGGGAACACTTCTATAACAAATTCCAGCCAAGCACCTTTACAGCACAACACATGAACTCTAACAGCAAATACCATTTCTAAGAAAATCAGATTACAAGAGAAGCACATCTTTGTGTCAATTGCCTTGGGGTACTTGATATATATTCACTGATGGGAAGTCTTCTGATTCTATATAACTATGTCATATATATAATAAACTTAGCTAATAAATCAGGAGTGTCTTATACACTCACCAGGAAGATTGTCCATTTTTACTTTGCAAATGAATCTTCACATTCCAGCCAAGTCTAACTGACTTAAAATGAGCTGTACTACAGGATGTAAAGAGCCATATTACTGTCACTCATTAGCACCCTTTTACATGTGCTCTATGAAATCATTCTTTCCCCTTTT
Source organism: Craseonycteris thonglongyai (assembly GCA_004027555.1). Taxonomy (NCBI): domain Eukaryota; kingdom Metazoa; phylum Chordata; class Mammalia; order Chiroptera; family Craseonycteridae; genus Craseonycteris; species Craseonycteris thonglongyai. Next base: position 18,818 of record PVKE010007546.1, read on the forward strand.
GGGGTGAAATTTCGGGGTGAACCCATAGATTTTCAAGTCACTTTCAGGTATTAAAAAGTCCAGTCAACTAGAAGACAACACAAGAGAACCTCTTCTTAAGTCACAAAAACATAATTATACATGAAAAGATTGATCAATTAGGCTTCATTAAAAATTAAAACATCTCTTCAACAAAAGCCAACATTAAGAGACAAAAAGACGAGCTACAGTCAGAGAAGATATTTAAAATACTTGTAACATTTGTTACATATCCAACAAAAGACTTGTATCCAAACTGTATAAATCACTCATTTAAAAAAAAATGTATACATATATATATTTGACATATGTATATGACAGATTAAAAGATGGGCAAAGATTTGAATGAAAGATTTTATAAAAATTCACATCCAAATCTTCAGCAAGCATTGAAAAAGAATTCAACATCATTAGTGATCAGGAAAATGCAAATTAAAGCTACATTATGAGATGCCACTACACATGTATCAGGATGGCTAAAATTTTAAAAGATTGTCAATATCAAGTATTAATGTAGATTTCTAATAACTGAATATCTCATACATTGCTTGTGGGAAATGGATTAAGCACTTTGGGAAACTGTTTGGCAATATCAACTAATGTAAAACATATGCCCAAACTATGACTTAGCAATTCCATTTTCAGATATATCAGAGCTGTCTGGAAAGTATCCAGCCATGTAACCGTTCTCATTATATTGACAATGGCTAGATTTTTTCTGAACAGCCCCCCGTATATCCATCAAAAATGAGTGCAACTGTCCACGAGAAGACATGTTTAGAAAGGTTTATAGCAAGTGTGTGCGTGTGCACACGTGCACACGTGTTAGGGAGGGTGGTCAGGGAATGTCTTATAAGAGACCTGAATTAAGTAAAGAGGGGTTGATAATATTCCAGAGGTCAAAGGAACATAGTGTTTCAAGAAGGTGGAAGTCAAATGATGTTTAGTGATGGAGTAACATGAGTAGCCATGTGAACACTGGACAAAGTTATTCACCTTCTTGGAGCAATAGTCAATAACATATTTCTGAGGATTAAGTGAAATAATTTATGTAAAACACCTGTCACATAGTAGACATGTGACTGAAGATTTCCTACACATTTGTGTGTAATAAAATATGAATTTAAAAATTCATAGTGAAGGATATTTTAATTTAAAAAAATTTTCTTCTGTTTGTTCATTTATTTTGTTCTTTAGATTCCACATATAAGTGAAATCATATGGCGTTTGTCTTTGTCTGACTTACTCCACTCAGCACAATACACTCGAGGTCTATCCATGTCGTTGCAGATGGCAATATTTCATTCTTTTTAGGGTTGAATAATATTCCATTGTATCCGTGTGTCACCTTTTCTTTATCCATTCATTCATTGATGGACACCCAGGCTGTCTCTATATCTTGACTATTGTAAATAATTCCGCAGTGAACATGTGGATGCACATGTCCATGAAGGATATTTTTAAATGGTCTCAATTCAGTTTCTCATTGAATTTGCAAAATGTTCAATTAACAGTGTGCGTAAGCCCAAATAATTTGACATATTTTGTCTTAGATACACTATTAAACTAAATAGTGGAACTGTAGCTTTGTTTTTTAACGAACTGTTTTAGTAACAGTAGCTAATTTGATGTGTCATGTCATGTGTTTTGCGTCATGTGTCATGTGAATTGCAAATGTTTAAATATGTTGGAATTTTTCATGTTTAAACCAGCAGAAATCATTTTTTTTAAGTAAGAGCTCAGAAAAATCAAATATTTCAACATTTGTGTGGATCTGTTTTACTAAATTACAGTTTCTATGAATGAACATCAAATTATCCCCATTTTAAATTTAAGAAATAAGGAAACTGATTTGATTTCCTCAGTTGTAGGCATTCCCTAATGTTTAGCACTGATTTTTAAATATGCTTTCAATTTTACAGAATTCAGCTGAATAATATAACGTGTGATCTAACTTGTATAGAAATGACAAAATGAAACTGTTACATACTCTTTAAAGTAATATGAAATTATGATGTCTTTGTCTGGCTACCTCACAATATTTACATGTCATCTAAATTACTTTACAAAAATCAGGCATTAGAAATTCTACCCAGAAGTGTTGAAGAATGAGGATATACTTACAAGCACGTGGGTTTAAATTTACATAAATTTAAATATGTTTTTATGCACTGTAGTTTCCTCCAGAAGAAATCTGTATGCTTTTTGAAAACACAACTCTTACTCTCAGATGTTTAAAAGCATGCCAAAACCTTACAGGAAAGGGAATAAAGTCATTTTGCTTAAAATCATTTTTCCATATTTTCTCAAGTACTGAGAGAGAACGAGAGTTCTCTTTTCCAGTTTTAAATACAAAACACACCAGCTGCTACCCCAGCTACCCACTAGAGAAAGGGAGGATAACTAAATTTCTGCAGCAATGTGGAGAACTAAATTTATTGAAATCCCAGTGAAAGCTTTTGTGGTGTTTGGTATAATAGAGAAAATTCCATAAGATAGCTTAGATTGCATTTTCTTCATGGTAATCTTCATAGTCCGTGCACTCCCCGGTTAGCCTGTAAACATGCTTCATTCATTTAGAAGGAAAACCCACACCTCAGAAGGCAGCCAGGTTTGGGGATTACAAGACATTTTATTTCATATAATGTAATTACTCCTTGTTGTAAACACTGAACCCACTGAATTTGGTTCAGAGAGGTTAGAGCTGGGCCACCTCCATTAGTTGTTCTTCCTGAAATATATAAGGAATGAATTTGTATTCTAAAGTGTGTGGTTTTGATGAACTGATGTCGGCCTTTTTTGTGTCTATTTTGGAGTCTTTCCCCCTAGTTATGTTTCTGGTTTCCTTTCAAGTACTTCTTTCAAATTCATTTTTCACTTATTACGAGCAGTGAATGTATACATGGAGGATCACTCACATTTCCTTTCAAAGATCTTCCTCTTGTCACCTAGCCTGTGTTTTCTAAAAGAAGACACAATCGGATGTTTTTGTTCCTGGTAAGCAGTCCTTGACAGGCCCAAGGCACGGGCTACTGCGGTAACTGTGCATTTCTATGCATAATGTATGGCGGGGCGCCCAGCAGGGAGCCCCAGTGCACCAGCCTTATAGATCACCATGCAGCGAGGGGCGTCAGGGCTTCCAGCTTCCCGTTGCTGAGTAGAATAACTCCTCGCGAAGTAACAAAAATTCCAGAAGGAGTGAAGTTTTCCACAGTAATAAATACTCTTCAGGGAACAAAGCATTTGCCAGCCATAGCAGATTTAGACGGTCTTGAGATCCTGACTTTATTACCTTATCCTTCACTTCAGCTCTCTCTCAACTTAGAAGCACAGGTTTGGCTTGGCTGACATTTTGGTAATATTAATATTTTTTTTTAAGTTGAGTGCCAAGGGAAGTTGAATTCCAAATGATACTTTTGGAGGTATTCCTTAATCTAATTGCCCTTTCTGTTTCTTCGATGTACTAGACAATGAGAAAGCTAGTAGCTATAACTGGTTATCTTTTCATGAGGAGTTTGTGAGGCTCTTGTCGTGGGAGTAGCATTTGCTGTGTCCCGTTCCCTGTGCCTATTGTTCCTGCCCTCTCAGTGCCCTGAGCACACGGTCTTGCAGGTTTTTGTACATCCTGTTTCCCTCCTTCCCTGGCCATTTTTAGGTGTCCTCCACCCCCACCCTTCTCTTGGCCGTGTCTGCTCATCATTCTGGGCTACGTTTAGATGTCACCGCTTGTAGTTTTTGTCCCACCGACACTCTTCCAGAACAGTTTTAGGGACCCCGTGGGTCCACAGACCACACTGTAAGAACTGCTGCCCTAGAAGAGGGCATGCAATTTAAACAACAAGATGCTTTTTAAGTAAAAAAAAAACCCTCTCCTCTAAGATGGCATTTCAAGCAGTCTAAAACATGAATGATGGGGATGCTGGGCTAGCTCAGCAGGTTGAGTGCCTGCCTTGCAACCGCAAGGTCCGGGGATCGAATCCCGGCCCCAACTCATGCAAACCCATATGCTGAACTGTGGCACCACTGGCAACCGCTGAGAAGGTGGCAAAGGCCCCCAGTTTGGTTTCTGCCCTGCGCGATCCACTTGTGTATAATGAAACTATGTCACAACACATGATGTACAACTGTGGAGACTGCTCTGAGCCCTACCCCCTTCTCTCTTTCTCTCACTCGCTCTCTCACCTCTCAAAATAACAAAATAAGTTGTTTTTAAAAATAAGAATAAAAAGTGAATGGAAAAATTCAGTGTGGCTTGAATCGATTTCTGTTTTTCGTCACTTCCGTAATGTCTGTGTTTGAACACATTAAATTCTCTAAAAATTCCAAGTGAATTTTAGTATTAGCAGACACTCTTGTGGTTGTTTACACAATATTTGGAATTCCTGAAACATGGCATTTTTGCCCTGATTATGGTGCCAGGCTCATTCCTCAAAGGACATTGGGATTCCCGCATGGCTTCCTGTAAGTGTCAGGTCACTTAGCTTTCTATGACACAGCCTTGTCTAGCGATGGCAGCTTCACTGTGTTTATCTTTAAAGAACTGATTTTTTAAGGCGTAGCTAAAGTACCAAAAAGACTCTTAATCTCTGTGGTCTCGTCCAGTTCAAAAGTGGCATGATTTTATATCATTTTCTTATGTGACACACAAATTCTTTCAGAAGACAGATAAAAAAAATTTTGGTACAATGTGTTACTTAAAAATGAATTTCGGGGAAGCCAGGATGGTTCAGTGGGTTGAGCGCTCACTTTGCAGCCCTGGGGACCGAGGATCGGGTCCCGGCCCTGGCCCATGCGGAGCCATGTGCTGAGCTGGGAGCTCCCCCAGTTCAGTTCTCACACTGTCTCTGTATCTCTCTCTCTCTCTCTCTCTCTCTCTCTCTCTCTCTCTCTCTCTCTGTCAAAAATAAAACTAAATAAAATATATTTTTAAAAAAAAATCAATTTTGGGGAAGCCAGGATGACTCAGTGGGTTAAGCACTCGCTTTGCAGCACAGGGACTGAGGATCAAATCCCAGCTCCAGCCCTATGGACCCATATGCTGAACTGGGGTGAGCTTCCCATGCAAGAGGCCCCCAGCCCAGTTCCCACCCTTCGAGGCCCCCGCCCACCTGTGTAGAGGTAAACCATGTCAAAAACTGATGCCGTGCAACTATGGAGATTGCTCTGGGCCCTCCCCCTTCTCTTTGTCTCTGTCTCTGTCTCTCTGTCAATAAAATAAATCTTAAAAAAAAAAATGAATTTGGCTTCTCTCAATGACAGACTTGAAGAACTCCATTCCTTTAGATGAGTTTAGTTGCCTTTGTCAAACATTTTTATTCCTCTTAATCACACCTTGTACCTATAATAAGTGCCACCATCACTATCAGGGAGAATAACCCTGCCCTGTTTTCATTTATATTAGTCATAATTCTATCTATTCACTATTAAGTGCTTCATTCCCCCCCCCCACCCACACACACACTTACACACACACAATCATAAAAGCACCTGCAGAGAGAGGAAGACCATGCTCATGGAAAAAGGCGGCTCAATCTGTGTTTCTCTTTAAACCAGTAGATCATCATGAAGAATTATGGCTCTTGACCACTACAGTTTATCTCCTGAATCATTAGTAATTTCTGTCTTTAAGGAGGAGCATATACGTGTAATAGAAAATATCTAGAAGGAAAGCTGAAATGTCATTTGCACTTCTTCATTTGAACTGAAATGCTTGGGTTTTCTTTTAAGATGTGTCACTCATAGATAAGTGTTGGGGACATGCTGAGCTCGGACAGAGGTCATAAATGCGTGTCCCACAGGCCATATGCAGACTACAGATGTGCTTTCTTTGGCCTGCAGAGTGGTGTGTGTGTTATTTTTTATCTGAATTTGAATATAATCTTACATGTGGCCTCATTCATACATTTACCTGTCAGTCTGGCTGCTGTCAGCATTTTAATTAACAGCTCTACAATAAGTAGGCACATCTAGGGAGAACAGCAAAAGAGAACCCAAGAACATTACAATATATATACTGTGACATAAGAAATCACCTAATTAAAAATTATTTGATGAGAATATGTAATTGCTGATTTTTTTATTCCTGGGCATATGAAAAAATAACTTTAAAGGTAAGCGAAAATAACAGGTGATTGAGAAGCCAGCCTCAAAAATTTATTATATAAAGATGTTTTTAATGACATAGGAGTTAGGGTAGGTAATCATAAAAGGTGATTATGTCTTCCTGAAAGAGGTCATCTATCAAAGCTTTGCTTTTGCATTTTGTTACTTTTATTATTTACATGGCATTGGTTTGTCTAGAAAAAAATATATAATGTACATTTACAAAAATAGAATCAGCCATACAACTAATTTATCAAGTCCAGAACTTTTCCACGTTGTTTATCTGGAAGGTCCTACAGCACCACCTAGTGCCTTGTATATTATTTTGCATAATATGTTTGTAAATTTTAAAATTCTGATCATGTTTTAACATCAGGTATGGCATTGAAATAAATATGTAGTTTAACCAGCATTATAAATAGAATTAGATAAAGTAATTCTTACATGTTTAATTGAAATTTTTAAGTAGAACTCAAAAAATATTGATTATATAACAACTATTAGAAAAATTTACTAATAAAAATTAATATTTTAAATTCACAATCAATGGCATTCCTTAGACGATTGTTACATTGTATATGATATAATGGAGTTATTGATAAGTTTTTTATGCAAATCAGATTTTGATTCCTTTTATTTTTTTATTTTCTGCTTTATAAATTAAAGGTAATTTTTCCAGGCTTCTTTTTGACGTCTGTGAATTCCCAATCTTCATAGATTAAACTACACTTATTAATACCACATACCGCAGCTCTTGTAAATTTGAGATAAAATTATATAAACACTTTTTGAGGTGAATGTTGAGGTATTTAGAGGAGGAATATTATAAAATACTTATACATTAAAAAACAAAATTACAAATTAAAAAAATGAGATGCATTTATATATCCTTTTAAGAAAAGTGCTCCATGAAATATAGTAAAGTAAGAAGAAAATAGTGTATATTATTGTGTATAGTATGACTTGTCTTAAGAAAACTATATAAATTTGAATAAGAAGGCTAGATAGATGGGTGGGTAGAGGGATGACTGAACACTGGTATGTTATTTTCTGAAAGGAGTCACAAGCAACTGTTAACATGTCTGGAGAGAGTAGAATGCAAGAAAATTTTGCTTTCCATTTTTTACTTTTTTATACAATTCAAATTTTTCTAATTAAATTCATGTATTGCTTTATTTAAGGTCAACAGGGTTCTCTGAGCATTAAAATTATGAGCCATTTCATTTTTCCTTGTAATATTTCTCTAATAAAAACAAAACCTAATTTTTCATGAAAGAGAAAAGCTAGCATTTTGACACATGATAAGCTTCTATTTTATAGGCTTATCTTTTCAGGCATTATGGTACATCATGTTTTTATTTTGGGGTATGTAAGCTCCAAGAAGACACAGAATTTAGTCAGATTTGTTACACTGTGTCCTTGACTTGTTGCATAGTATCTGGCACATAGTAAGTGCTGAGTAAATAAGCATTGAATGAGTGAGTAAATATGAACATATCACACTGTATCCAAATTTATATATGAGATATAAATTTTACTCTATTTGCATGTACATAAATACATATAACAGTTACACTCATAGCTGATGTCATTTAAAACAAGAAGACTGGTAAGTATTATTTCAAAGTTTATAAGAACAAAGGCATTCGATTACACTTTGAGATACTGGTTATGCCCCACCCCACACCTTTTTTTCCTGCCTATTCTTTTTTTTTTTTTTTTTTAAGATTTATTTTTATTGTTTTTGACAGAGAGAGAGAGATACAGAGTCAGAGACAGAGAGAAGTGGGAGGGCCCAGAACAGTCTCCACAGTTGCACATCATTGGTTTTTCCACATAGTTTCATTCCACAGGTGGGTACGAGGCTGCACAGGGCAGGAACTGGGCCGGGGTCTCGCCCCGGTGAGAACTGAACTGGGGGCACTCCCCAGTTCAGCACATGGGTCCACACGGGCCGGGACCAGGATTCGATCCTTGGTCCCCGGTGCTGCAAAGTGAGCGCTTAACCCACTGAGCCATACCGGCGTCCCCTTCCTGCCCATTCTTAATAAGACTTTACACATTCATATTAGCTATATTTAGAACTCGGTCGTGAACTCAGGCTAAATGTTTACAAAAGATCATACTCTCATCATTTATCTTTTATATTTCAGTTACTAATAACTCTATCATAGTAACCTAAATGGTTGCTACTTTGTAGTTCATGCAATCACTTATATTAACCATAAAATGCTAATTACTCATTATTAAATACACTCAATTGCTAATTACATATTTAAAATTTCATGACATTTTATAGCTACCTGTTAGTGAAAATCCATTTATAGGCATAAACTGTATTGTTTTATTTTAAACATCCAGTGATGTGCATAGATTTTTTTTTTTTTTTTTTTAACTGTCAAAGTGTGTAGAAGTTGCCCTCTACTGGGGAACTAGAAAAATTAAGTTGACATAGATTTTCAATTTCCTTAAAGACTCAGTTAAGATTTACTGATGTGATTTACCAGATGACCACTTCTTGCCCTCTGGCACTTTTAAGGTCCAAAGATATTGAAGTGGTTAGCATTTTAAAATAACATACCGGTACATGTGTGATTTCCACTCAGCTATTTCTGAGTGGAAAAGTTGGCCAGTCCTTAAACGCTCCTTAGTGACAACACCTATCCCAAGGTAATGGTATAGGAATGAGTCTTTGCTGAAACATTAAGGAGAATTAGCTGTCAATACGTTTACAACCAAAAATGAGTCAGGACTGTTTTTACAAATGCATCATTGGAATTTTGGAATAAAAGTCTAACTAAGTACTAAAAATATTTTAGCTAGCTCCTTTGCATTTTCCTGGGTCATAAGATGAAATTTGATTATGCAGAAATGACTTACATGTATTAATTACTGAACTTTTATTCCAAAAAATATATATATCACATGATCATAGATGGCAAAGTCTATTTTTACCAGTTAATAAACTAAGATCGTGTTCCTCCTCACCTCATGAATGCTTTTTCTTCAGCTTCCAGGAATCCTGTCAGGCTTGGAATACTAGCACTGCCCTAGAGAGGTTCAAGGTCTTGGATCCATCTTGTTCAGACCCCAGATCAACTGTGTGCTTTTTGTCTCCTGCCCACTGATATTTAATAAAAATACATATCTTGTTAAGGAGAAAGAAACCTGTTTAAATTAGACATTGATGGTGGGGGGAGGGGTCAGGAAAGAAAGCTCCCCCAAATGAGCCTGAATATGAGAATCCTACTGCCTCTGCCTTGGTGCGGGTGGGAGGCTCTGTGGAGCACGATGCTCACGTGAGGAGCAGATCAATCCAACCTCCTGACGAAGGCCAGAGTCATAAAGTTCAGGGCCGGTTTTCTAAGCCTCCGGAATGGCTCTGGCTAAGGAATATTATTAAAACCGGAGTAAACCAGACCCTTGATATATGAGACAAGGCGAGTGGAGTGCAGCTGTCTCCCTTCATTCTGTCCATCTTTACACTCAGTATTGAGCGTCACAGCTAGATCTAACAGCAGCGTGCACTGTCACTTAGGCACATCCAAGAAGAACAGATGTGCCAAACCCATTCATGTCACATGTGCGGACACAGTCTGGTGTTTTGGTTGTTGTTTGTTTATGGTAAAAGGGCTATTCAAAGCTTGAATGCTAGTTTAATTAAACCGTTATTTTCAGTGTCTTACTTACAAGAAAATCATTTTACAGTTTTCTAGAAGTTTTATTTTAACATCAAGAGGCTTGCACTAAAAGCACCTTCCCCATATTTCCCATAAATCTTCCTTTCTCTACCCTTGTAACCCTCGTCCTTCCCCCTTTCCTCCATCTTCCACATCTCTTCTTTGCTTTTGCAAAAGTTTGCAAAAATGTTCTCCTGTAGCTTTGTTGGCAATTCATGAACCTCTTTTTTTGGGGGGTGGGGGGGAGCACTTGTTCCATGATTTGATTTTCTTCAAAAAACCCTTCTATAGTCTGTTCTAATTTCTTATCGGTGTTTTTTGCTTTATTTATACAATAAATAATACAGAGCTGAGTAATAGTTCCCAGGTCTTCTTCATATGTGAGTTTTGCTTTACTGAACTGAGGCAGTGTGGTTCCAGAAATAAAGAACTGGGCAGGGATTTGAGACCCTTTCTGTACTAGTCCTAGTATTTCCCACTAACTCGGAGGCTGTGTGTGAGAGACAACTCCCTGGGCCTCAACTCTGCAATCTGCAAAGTGAGATTGCAAATTATCCCTACTATCCTTTTCAGCTAGAATTCTCTGATATCTCTACATTCTCAAAGAACTCTTAGCCACCATTTAGACACATAATAGTAGAGAACCTGGATCCTTCAGCCAGACTGCATAGCTTGCTTCCCTCTTGCTTAGGGATTTTCTACAGTTCGTCTGTCTGCATACCTCAGTTTTCTTCTCTGTAATATGGGAATCCTGACGGCACATTTTTCCCAAGTTTGCTGAGAGGATTGAATGACTTAGTACATATAAAGAGCATAGAACAATTCTGACACATACAGAGTAGGTATTCAGTACATGTCAACTAACCTCATTATTATTACAAACACAAGGGTTTTACGCATTTCAGAGCATGTATATTTCTCATCAAATGAATATGTTGTTCCCAGAGGGAAATATTTGTGAACACATATTCATGCAGTCATCTGCTCAGCAAAAAAAATTTATTGAGTGCCTAATATGTGCCAGGTACTGTTTGTTACAGGCGTCAATGAGAAAAATGCCAGATACACATTAAATCTTAAGCAGGTGGGTAATAAATGTTCAGTGTTCCTTTTGTGGCCTAAGAGAGTTACTTGCTGCATCCTTTTCATATACTCCTATACAACGGGCAAAAAGTTTTGTGATATTTGACCCTGTTTTAAATTTATATTACATATTTTGTACTGATTTCCTTCCATCTATTGCCTGAATGTCTTTTTAAGTTTCTTATTTCCTCCTTTGCTCTTATATGTCCTAACAACTTTTCTTCCCTTTGGACCTTCTCTTCACCTCTTAACTTTTGTTTTTATTCCATTGGCTGGGGTCCTTCCTCCTGGTACTTCTGCAGCTTAGCCATGGTCTTTATAAGCTCTCTTTTCCAGTTATAAAATTGGGATAATAGGTTTATTTCTTGAAATTTTAAATTAGAGAATGTTTTCAACGCATTTAGCACATTCCTAGTACATAATATACCTTAATAAATGTTGGCTAATGTTAGGATGGCGGTGTTTGGTATCTAAAACAAGAAATACTCCTAGCTCCTATGAGACACATTCAGCAATGGAAACTGTGGCTGGCCACTGGATTACTTGGAACCATCCTCTTGACTTTGAAGCGAGCTGTGCCTCTTGTCTATAATGTTTGTTGTGCTGCCACATGGATTCCCAGGGAAAATAAAACTGCAACACATCAGACTGCAGCTGTGTTTTCACGGTGCAGACCCGTAGGCCAGAATGAATCCTGGTGAATCTTTCTTCAGCCATGCAAACAGATGTCACCAAAAAAGAAAATTTGACTTAATTTCCTTTTGCTGCCTATTTTGCCTAATACATACTCTACAGATAAACACTTTTATGATGCTCCTTTGGAAAATTATTTATTGCATGTTAAATCTATAAACTCAGAAGACATTTATATGAAAAATTCTTGGAAAATACAGAAAATTCCCACATCCATCTCGCTTTGGGCTTTAATTGAATTTCAACTTGTTCTTACCACTCTTCATCTGGATTTTAAAAAGCTAAGTTAATTGTTAGTAGTTGTAATGCAGGTTTATGGATTTACACAGTCTGAAAAGATTCACTTTTTCAGTTAAAAAGTAATAAGAGAAATCATGAGCTTCAATGCTGTTTTTCAGCTTTGGCATTCTAATGAGTAATGTGCTATACATAGTACTCCCTTTCAAGTTCTTGTGTTTATTATTTTTCTCTTACACCTTTCTGAGTATTTGGACCCTAAACTACCACCTTCAGCTTACTATTCAGCATTCATAATTTCCTCTTCCCCACTGGCCCTTCCCTTCGCTTCCATCATCTTTGGTTCCGAGAGCCATCTTCTGACTAGAAGTAGTAAAGTAAATATTAGCAAAAGGAAAGTAGGCTCAAGATAAGCAGACTCTATGCACTGGCTCAGAAAATTACCTCCTAGGGTCCTGAGAAAACTAACATTTGAGATCGCTGAACCACCATCTTTGACAAATCATAAAGAAAAGGGATAGAATCAGTAGCTGGACATGTGCACATGTCACTACAAATACCAAAAAGAGAAAGAAAGTGGATTGTACACTCTGTTAACTGGTCATTTGTTTCCAGTCTAGAGGAAAAATTGAAGAATGGGTGATTAAGTTGTGTTATAAGCAGTTACAAAGGAACAGGCTGCAATGCTTAGAAGCAGCATGAAAAACCAAGTCATTAAAAATAAGAGTTTGTTACAGTACTTTATTATTTTTTTTCTTTCTTTCGTTTGTTCATTTGTTTGTTCATTCATTTGTTTATTTATTTATTTATTTATTTATTTATTTATTTGCAATGGTTAATCTAAAACAATACCTTAGAGCAGGGATTCCCAACCCCGTGCCCGTGGGTGCCATGGCGCCCGCAGCCCTATTTGTGGGCGCCCGCCATTATTTGACTGCATCAGAAGTGTTTCATAAACACTAAGTAAAACTATCATTTATTTTTATACATTTGTTAGAATTTTAAAATATTGTTTGAGTATCTACACAGGTTTATTATATTCGTCGGTATGTTTGCGATATTGTATGTGTAAGTTTGTCCCTAGCTGTCGCCTTTGTACACGTCGCGTCCTGTGTAGCCGCTGCGCTCTTTAAACTCTCCTCCCCCCACCGGGAGGCGCCAAGTTGCCATTTTGATTGCGGTTGCTGGACTGATCGGCTCGTGACGGCTAGCTAGGGTCACAGTGTTTTGATATATTCGACTTTAAATGAACTAAAAGCGAGGTAGGTAATCTATTATTATGGTGGCAATTTGATATGATATTGTAGTTCTATAACTATTTTTATTTTTATTTTTTTAGTCCTAAAATGAGTGGACCAAATAAGAGAAAACGAACCTATAATTTTAACACAGACTGGGAGGAATCCTATTGTTTCATTCATTTAAAAGGTAAATGTGTTTGCCTGTTGTGTGGCAGTAGTATTGCAGTGCCGAAAAAACATAATGTTGAACGTCACTTTCAGACAAGTCATACCACTTTTGATACGAATTATCCACTTAAATCTGAAGTAAGAAAGAAAAAAATAAATCAACTAAAATGAAGTTTAACTCCTCAACAGACTGTTTTCACTAGACATGTGGAAAAATCTAAAAAGGCAACCATTGCTTCTTTCAAAATTTCTCACATGCTCGCAAAGAAGAAAAAACCTTTCCAGGATGGTGAATTTGTTAAAAGAAGCATTTCTGACTGCTGCCGATTGTTTGTTTGAGGAATATTCTAACAAGCTTGAGATTATGTCGGTGATATAAGACCTACAGTTGTCAAATAACACAGTCACAAGAAGAATACACGCAATTTGAAAAGACTTGCAAACTCAGTTAACGACTGACTTGGAAATATGTGACTGCTTCTCTCTGCAATTTGACGAGTCAACAGATATATCAGACACCGCACAGTTGGCAGTTATGGTGAGAATGGTATTTAGTAACTTCACAGTAAAAGAGGAGCTGTTGCAAATATTACCAATGAAAGGACAGACGAGAGGTGAGGATATTTAGAAAACTTTCAGAACATACACCAGGTCGGTAAACATGCCTTTGCATAAGTTGTCTGCGATAACTACCGATGGGGCACCAGCAATGATTGGTAAAAACAAAGGATTTATTGCCCTTTGCAAGAAAGATGAATCACTTTCAAACTTTATGTCCTACCACTGTATTATCCATCAGGAAGCTTTGTGTTGTAAAATACTGCCCTTTGAACATGTTATGAAATTAGTCACAAAGATAATCAACTCTATTCGAGCAGCTCCATTGCAACACCGACTTTTCAAGGCCCTGTTAGAAGATACTGAAGATAAAGAACACGATCTCATCCTGCATACTGAAGTATGTTGGCTCAGTAAAGGTAAAGTTCTTAACAAGATTTTTGAACTTAATTGAAGAAATAAAAACATTTATACATGATAAAAATGAAAATTATTATGATGAACTAACAGACTCTTGCTGGCTGGTGGATTTGGGTTTTCTTGCTGACACCATGGAAAAATTAGATTCTTTCAATTTGGAGTTGCAGGGAAATGACAAAAATG
>PVKE010007546.1:33300-50479 GCA_004027555.1 Craseonycteris thonglongyai
ATGAATTAAACGTGTCATTATTTATTGAGACCCTGCAAGTGCTTCAAAAACAGTTTGAAGAGAGATTTCTGCAGTTTACAAATATCGAGCCAATTGTCTCCTTCTGTATCAATCCTTTTACTTGCCAAATAAATGGAATAGAACTAGCCACATGTATTGCAGACCTTGTTCAGGGGAAAGCAGAAGAACTAGAGTTAGAGATTTTGAACCTTAAGAACGATATTTTGCTAAAATCCTTAATATCAGAGGACTTATGAAACATAGTCGACAAAGAAAGGTTCCCATTTTTTAAAAAAGCGGCATATAAAATCAAATCATTTTTCGGGTCAACGTATTTATGCGAATCTTTGTTTTCAAACATGAATTTAATAAAATCACGATATAGATCTCAACTTACCGATGAGCATCTTAATAATTGTTTGCTAACAGGGTTGTCGTCATACTCTCCTAATTACGAGGCACTGGCCAGTGAAATGCAATGCCAAAGATCACACTGACAGATTGTTTTTTTTAATGTTTTCTTTTATGTTTTTTTAAATGATTTTATTATACGTGTGTTTTTTATTTACTTTGTATTACGTTTTGTATATATGTTTCTTTGTGTGTATATAATTTGTACAATAAATTTATTATTTTTAAATTATTTTTGTTTATTATTTTTTATTTTTGTTCAATAATAAATATTTTTAGAAATAGCTGGTGCCCACCGCCCTACCGATATTTTAGAACGTGCCCTAGGGTATAAAAAGGTTGGGAACCCCTGCCTTAGAGCCAGATCTACACTGCAGCCCTTGGGCTAAATTTGACCATGACCATTTGTTTACTCATTGTCTTTGGCTGCTTTATAGCTATAATAGCGAAGTTGAGTAATTGCAGTAGTCTGTATGGCCAGCAAAGCCTGAAATTATTATGCGGCCCTATGCAGATAAGGTTTGCCTACCCTTGCTCTAGAGCTGAATCAGTTCTTTTTGAATTTTAATGTGGCTACAAATTACCTAGAAATCTTGTTTAAAATGCAGATAGGTCTGGGTGAAGTTGGAGATTCAGGGGTGCTGCTGGTCCATGACCACAGTTCAATCTGTTGAGCCTCTAGTTTTCAAAAAGGCACTTAGCAAATTCCTCCATTGAAAAAGAGAAAGAGGGGAGGCCAGGATGGCTCAGTGGGTTAAGCGCTCACTTTGCAGCCCTGGGGACCAAGGATCAAATCCCAGCCCCGGCCCATGCGGACCCATATGCTGAACTGGGGTGTGCTTCCCATGCGGGGGGGCCCCAGTTCAGTTCTTGCCCCCCCACCCCCAGTTTGGCCCCCAGCTTGAGGGGGCGTGCCTCCCATGCAGAAGGCCCTCAGCCCAGTTCCCACCCTGCGCAGCCCCTGCCCACTTTTGTGGAATGAAACCATCTCAAAAACTGATGATGTACAACTGTGGAGACTGCTCTGGGTCTTCCCCCTTCTCTCTGTCTCTGTCTCTTTTTGTCTCTGCCAAAAACAGTAAAATAAATCTTTAAAGAAAAGAAAAAATAAGAGAAAGAATTATGAGTTGGAAGTCAGTTTAATTGGTTAGACTCTTATTTGAATCATAATGTCCAATGATCAATGTCATCTTGAAGATAAGTTGTTCTGTGTCATTTAAAAATGATTATCTAATTATCATTTCCTTGTATAAGGACATTGGCTCAGTGATGATATTTGAAGGGAGTAATAATGAGCTTGATAACCCAAATGTTTAGATGACCAATAACAATGGGGTTGGTCTGTGGTCTGCTGAATATGTTCTCTGTTGGAAGACAATTCTCCAGGTGTGTCACATTTCTGCACATCTTGTGAGCAGGCACTGACTGTCCATGGTTTCCAGCTATTTTTTCAAGCATGTTTATATAATAAACAGACTTGAAAGATAGAAATAGTATTTCCCTCCAGAGCAAATTGTATTATAAAAGATTTGGGTTCCCTAACCTCCCTATTCCTTTCCTATAATGTACCCACTGTATGTGCAGGCATCTATCTGAGCTCATCTGCACCACCCCATTGAACTTGGGGTCAAGAAGAACTGAGGCCACCATCGTGGTTAGGATTCTTGCCCTGCTGTGATTAATAAAGTCCTTTGGCTCTGACCCAGGAGTCTCTTGTTTCCTTCTAGCATCCAGGAAATTCAGGTAGGCTAATGTGTTATCTGTGAAGTATAGTAAAACCTCAGCACGTTCATAGTTTTAGAGAGATCCTTGGTTTCCAATCACTGACTTTCCCCTTTCTCTGAAACTATCTTCCCCTCATTTTAGGAAAACTTCACGTTTTTTTACTTACTATAGTGAATAGATGCTCTTAGATGAAAGTTCCTTTAGCTTTCTGACGTGGAGCGTACAAGTCTATCTTCATCTCTACCTAAGCTATCCTGTTCTCTCCTTGTACAATGAGGAGGTGCCAAGCCCTCCAGGTGGGCACCGCTGCCTCCTCAGGTGTAATAGGTACGATCCCTTCTCTTCATGAAATTTCCATCCTCCTGCCCCCTCTTGGCTCTTTTTTGTGAATTTTTAAAATTTTCAAGTTTCTCCTTTTAAAACAAAGCAAGCCAACCATCATACAGTCTTCAAAGAAAACCCTGGTGATTTCACAGCAACTTTCCTGGAATTTTAGGTAAAATTTCACTTCAAAATGAATGAAGTTTTACATGCTTAGACTTTGGAATCCTTTCCCCCTCAGCACACATGATGTCTGATGCATAGTTAGCAGTCAATAAATATTTGTTTAGTGAAATGTATGTCTCAGAGATAAGCCAGCTACCATTCCTGCAATGGCATCACCACTATCTAGGATAGATCCTTAGCCTTGCAGATTCGGAGACTCACTGTCATTGTGACACCCCAGTGTGGTTGTGTTCTGGGAGATTGGTGTCGCTGCTCAGTGTACTCGCCTCCTATCAGCAACCCCACGTGGGCTGACGTTGTTTGGGCAAGCATGAACTCAGACTAGAGAGAATTAACTGGGTATTTTCAGAGGCCAGTGTCATCTAGCTCTAATAATCAAATTGTCTGATGCAGCTATTAACTGCAGTGTACTATGCCTGCTAAATAAACCAGAATGCTAATGTCAGCGCCTCTTCCCCTGACAGTGATGTGAACATACTGAGATATGCTTAATTTGTGGATGTCACGGCACTTAAACTCTATAAAGGTCCAGTTTTAAAGAGGAAAATACAAACAGAGGAGAGGAAAGAGGCCCTCACGCACCAATCACCCACCAGTTTCTTGCCAACTTCCCTTTCCTAGTCTCCTCATGCCTCTTTCTTTCTTCTATAAAATTTGCTCAACTATACATTTTGACATTCATGTTTATCAGGTCATGTGCTCTGACGACTTGTATACCAAGATCATTTTGTTTAAATTTAGGTGTTCCCAAAATGCCTCATGCCATCTTTTTATAATTTATTACTGGTACTTAGGATGTGCTGGCCAACCTTGTTCATTCCAAATTAATCTGACATAATTTAATTTTTGAGGAGTAAACTTTTCTGTAACTTTTTGAGATATCACTATATACTAACCACAGGACAAAATGGGAAGATACCTGGGCATTTTAGTTGGCATTAATTTTCCTTTTTTTTTTTTTAAGTGATCTTTGCATCAAATATAAATACAAGGTTCAGAGTAAAGGAGTTGTCAAAGTATAATTTTCCAAAGTTGAAAATATGACTTTCTTACAATATAGAATGAGCAATATAGAATGTCAAACATTTGTTTACTGAATAATGAAGGAACTAGCAGGATGATAAAGTTGGTTTCAAGGAGGTTATAGAAATGAGGGTTATAAATCCATCAGGAAAGCATACCACAATAAGTTTAGTAAGTTGTAGATAAAACTAGCTAGTGCCTACAGGGTATTGAAACCATCACTGTTGTGGTTAGTTTTTCTACTAGACAAATTATTTATATCTCTACTGGACAAAACTTTGTAATTTCACATGGAATTTCACAGTCTAGGCCCTAATCAGTAGTAAATAGAAGTCAAGCAATGGTATAACCCTCTAGGTGATACCATGAGGGCAATTAATACCTTGAGACCCTGCTCAAGGGTGATGTTGAAGAACATGTGCTCTTCTTTGTCCTTATTTTTAAGTTTTGGTTCGTTTTTATTAAGTGAGTGCTATGGACTCTGAAGTTCATCTGGATGAGATAATGTCTAAGGGAAGGCTCAGAACCTTTCCTCAGAAAGAACAGTGGGAGGGCCTGAGGACTTTTAGCTTGGAGAAGGCTTCATGTAGGGACCTAAATGCTCATCTCAACATGACTCTTAAAAACTAGCTCTGAGGGAATAGTTTAAGAGTGCAGAAATCTTACTTACACCATTCAAAGGCCATCATAAGGAAGCAAGGGTAAGACATGCCCTAAGTTGCTTCAAGGGGAAGGCAGGGCAGCAATGGAAGTGGTTTGTGATCAGTATATGAAAGAACTTCCTCCTTGTCCAAGAGCTTCTGCCAGGGCAGTGTGTGCCCCCAGTGCAAGAACACTGTCCCCTGCAGGACCGCTGGCAAAGGTGCAGCCATCACACCCTCACAGGGCACTTGAGAGAGATAGCACCAGGGTAGGTCTAAGATCCCTTGCAAAACTGAGCTTCTGTCATTCTGTAAAAATTGAGTTATTGTCTTTTAATTAAAAAATAAAAAGCACCTTTACCAAGGCTTAGCATTCAATATCCTAGAGATGGAAGCCTAAGTCAGTTTTAGTATCTGTGTGATCACAATAGTTGTTGCGGCAAAACCTTTTGATAACGTTTTCTGCTTTTTAAACAAAATAATTCACTTCAGTTTTGCCCTTTTTACAAGTTCTCCTGTTGGGAGAAGTGCATTCACAGTTTTGTTGTTGTTTTTGTTGTTATTTGGGAGCTTAGGGTTTGTATTTTAATGCAACTAAATCTCAGTGTCTCAGATTTGACACTCTTTTTCCTGTCCACTAAAGTCATTGAAATATATTCACCCAGTCGTTCACATCAGAGGTGTAAATGGATTTTTCTGAAGGTTTTTTTAAGAAACAATCAAAGCCAGTCACTTTGTGACTTGACTTCTTCAGGTGTTGCAATCAGAAAGCTTAACACACCATCCCAATTGCAGGAATACTAAAAAAGATGTCTTGACCTTGAATCTGCAAGGGGGAAGGTAACATCTTTGTTAGAAGTGTTCCTCCACCACCTCTTGGTTTTGCTCACTTGTATAGGATTTACTTAGGAAAGAGAAAGAAGGAATCAAACTGAGCTTTCAGTGCCTGAGAGAAAATACCATGTTTATTTGACTTTCCAGCTTCCAATGACTGTCAATGTTACAGTTTAAATTTTTAGGTCACCCTTTTTATCACTGATATTTGCAAAACCCTGACTTAAAAATATGTGCCAGCCATGTCACACAAAGGCTTATTCCTCGATTTGTTTCATGTCATCAAAAAGACATACTGAGTTTGAAGCACCTCTGAGGTTTCCTGTTAAAATATAACCCTGAGGAAATAGGGTAAGATTTCAAAGATTTTGTTTACACTTTCAGGATCACAGGCTCTGAAGTCAGGGAGCTAGAGATTGAATTCTCCATGCCTCTTCCTACTTCACTCTATGTCTCTGAGACTCGGTTTCCTTCCCTAGTAGATGGGAAAATAATAATACCTACCTTGTGGGATTGTTGTGAGGATTACATGAAATAACATACCCAAAGCCTCAGCATATCATCTGGCATTTAGCTATTATTATTTTAGTAATAATTCAAATGCCCTCACCAAAACTTGAATTATGGTGCTCTTGTCTGGGATTAATGGCATTGTGGCTGACTTGTTTCTCATACCACTGAAAAGTAAATTTCAGCATTTTATAACAATTTAGTCTTAATTAATGAACTTGAACGGCAGTTTTTTAAAAAATAATGAGGATTCTTGAATCCAGATTTAGAAAATACATCCTATTTGCTAGAAAATTTTTAATATTTTAGAAACGAGTATCCTTGGAATAACTACAATGAAACTATTGTGTGTTGGTGACTATACACTTGAAAAGTCTGACAGGGACACCTGCAGATAATAGTGTTCTGCCTTTCAGAATAAGGACATCTCTAAGAATTGGTTGTCAAGTTGACACCAAGGTCATACAGCAACTAATCACTAATTATATGCCTATGCAGAACTCTGTAGAAAACTGTACTAGTTGCTGAAACCTGCTGTAGTGAATTCAGTTCTGGATTTGGACTCAGACAAAGCAGACTCAAGTCCTGACTTTGCCATTTATTTGCTGTGTGACTTTTTGCTGGTTGCTTGACTTTTCTGAACCTTAGTTTCCTCACCTATAAAATGGGGCAACTATAAAATTTAACCCCTTTAAGCTTAGAGGGCCAGATTTTAAAATGTGCATAATAGTGCTGAAGGAAAATACCATGAGTAGTACTGCTATTACTACTAATACTATTACTCTTCCATTGTTGCAAAGGAAAATAAGTGAGCACCAGGAAGAGCATGGGTCCCCAGATACTATATATGACACTAGTGTGGCTTGGACACCGTGAATACAAGACAAACATCCCCAGAGTAGTGACAATGCCCAACCTTATTCCTGAGTGAAAATCTTTATCCTATCACAGATATCTAATACCTTATTTCTCAGACATGTTACTAGTATTACTGATATCCCAAAATTAACATTAATATAAGTTTCTATTTTTTACCTGAATTTAGGTGAATTAATAGATGACAAAGGCAAAACTGGTTAGGCAACAAGCTAAGTCAAATCCATTCTCCATACGCTAAATTACTTACCAGTTCATTATACCCTCCCTTTAAGTTATTTAATAGTTTGCTATCATTGATAGGATCGACTCCAAGCTCCCTCTCCTGACCTTCAAGGCTTTGGACAATCTGATGCTGATACTTTATACTTTTCTTCCCATCCTGCTCAATTTTGTGTATCAATTTTGTGTGAATGCCCTTCCTTCTTCCTGGAATAACCAGACCTCCTTTCTGCTACATCAGTTTTCATTAATTCTTCTACTTAATTGAACAGTGCCTGCATATGATATATAAACATACATATATAAACATTCAATAAATGTTTAAACAAATTCATTTGAAGTCAGATGCCTCCCGCATAGACTGAAATAACCAGACAGTTTTCATTTCCACATGACCTTACGAAGTTCGAAATTCCTCCTCATGTCTGAATATTCCATGTCATTGAGGGACAGTAGTTCTTGAACGTTATTTTGGCACCTTGCACATAGAGCCCTCCTAAACGTGCTGATGAGAACCTGTTTCAGAGTCACCAGTGGAGTTGATAAGCCACAAGACATGTTTTAATAAATAGATTTTAAAATATAACACTTAAATTAAAATATTGTGTTTCTTATTGCCAATTGCAAATGTTTGCATAATAAAGAAGCATTTGTTCTATGATTTAACAGAAAAATGAACATGTGTGTGAATATCCACATGCCTAAAGTCATGGTAGCAATGCCCAATTCGTCCTGCGCCACAGCCAAAAGAATTTAGTTATCGTAATGACAAAAGGACTTTATGAAGAACTTCTTTTTCCCAAAAGTAATGGAGTGGTACCATACATAGTATTCTCTCTCTCTCTCTCTCTCACACACACACAACACACACACACACACACACACACACACACACACTCTTTGTCATTCTAAAGTTCTAAGTAGAAATCATTAATATAAATACGAAGTGCTGTTTCCTGTATAAATCATAATGAAATGTTGGGAGATAGAGGAAGAACTATGGGGCAGAAAATCATCTGCTGCTCCACACTGAAACCTGTCACGTTAACTCCCACCTCAAACACCTAGTTGTAAAGATTTACCTTCAAGAAACCTAAAAGCTTGTATCCTGCCTTGACAACAGCCTCAAACTGTTCCTTGTCATCGCAGAAAACAAATCTTTTGCTCCTTCCTGCCTAGGGGAGGCAGAGGGGCTGAGGTGGTCCTCTGTGGCTGAATGAGATGAAAGGCTTGCCTTGCACCATGGAGACAGGGAGTCTAATCAAGTGAAATGAGTTTTGAGATCCTAGCCCATTTCCTAGGGGAGATCACTTCGCATTACAAAATCGCGACATCTCATTCATCACAACTGACATGGTCTTTGCTCAGGAGAGGACCCCAACTGGGGCTGAACCACCTGTCTTCTCTTGAAAAGGGGCACTTTATCCAAGTTAGAGTTGAAAGCCTCGGAGTAAGAGAGCTTGCCTGCTTCCACCGAGTGATATGTGTGCAATGTGGAAGGCAACTTAAGTTCTACAACAGGAAGACCAGTTTAAGAAGATGGGTGCTTGTTGTTTTAAAGATGCCAAATACGAATATTGTAATAGAGATGCTAAGGCATTAGGGTGGGGAGAGCCAAGATTCAAGCTCCCTCTTCTTTATTTCCTAGGTTTTAATAAACAAAAGTGAAAAGAATAAGCATTTTCATGCATCAGAGTTTAAAATAACAAAGAAAGTGTCCTGATTTCCATGCTAATAAATGATCATCATCTCTTTTTATTTCTTTCAGGGCATCGTTATAACGCCCCTACTACTGCTGCTTTTTGTGAGTATTTTGATAATTATCTTAATTAGCTTTTATTAAAAGCTATCTGCACCCCTTTAAGAAAGGTCATTAGAATAAAATTAAAATTGGAATCCTTCTGTAAGGCTTCACATAACATTTTGAACTTTCTCCCAGTTAAGCTGTACTGAGTAATAACATGTGGACACAAGAATCTCTGTGGTTTCATGATCCAAAGACAGCATCAGGACCCGGGTATTAGGCCTCTGACTCCTGGCTAAATCATTAATTATTACAAGTTAATGACCTGTGACATAGGTCATAAATGCGCTGCTCTTTATTTTCTCATTAGTAACACTAAAGTGATTGCTAGTGACCCACTGTTTGATAGAAAGAGCTTTGACCCAGGGACCAGGGGAAGCTTAGTTTTCAAGATTGGTATTGATAGTAACTGGCTTCCTCACTTTGGGGAATACTGCCTCAGTGTTTTCATCTGTAGGATGGGAAGCAATATTACCTACCCCAGACTCCTCCCAGGAATAATAAAATGTGCTTTAGAAATAAAAAATACAAGCTACTAGTTAACTAAACAGAAATTGTTCTGAAAATAAGAAATGCTAATTGACTGTCTTCTTTTGGCACTAAGCACATGAGAAATTAGATGAAAGATTACAATAGAAATTAATGTTGTCTCATGCTGAGAAAAGCATATGTAATCATGAATGATACCTAAAATATTTTATGAACTGCATTTTTCATACACATATCTCCCAAATATAAATCACTTCACTCATCACTGAAATGGAGTGGGGATGCGTTTCTAGGGGTGAAATGTAGCTGTTTGACTAGCACAATTTGTCAGTGAGTTAAAACTGTAGGGAAAATTTATTTAATTATAGTATAATTACCCAAGTTAGAATTCAATTAGACTAATGGAGGGACCTCATTTCATACAAGCTGTGTAGGAAGTAGAGAGGGCAAGAAATACTACTAAAGAGTTGGATTCTGCATCTTTCATGAAAGACATCACCTTTGGGGAGTGAGCCTTAGCCTTACTGTTTCTTCTGAAATTCGAGCTCCATTCTGACAATTGAGAGGAGTCAGATAATCAGATGACTGCCTTTCAGCCTTACAACCCTCATTAATTTGGACTTCACCTACGTATTCAGAATTTACAGTTGAGTGTACTTGAAACTGAAGTGAATATTGGCCTGTGTTCATCTGGAATGCACTTGGTATGGACCTATCTACTCATTGGATGTGAGGAACCGGGGACATCACTCGCTGTTTTTCCCAACACCTGGGTTTGCAGTTTCCCAGGAGCAGCCCTCAACGGGCACGGGACACAGGCCAGTCTGAGGTCCCCACGTGCAGTGGGTCAGAGGACTAGTCTAGAGCCAAGCATCTAGTCCATGGCTGTGTTCCCTAGGTTGTCTCCATTGCAGAAGAAATGAAAAATGGCATCTCTTACTCAGGTGACTCTTTTAAGCAAACCAGAGAGAGGTCACAGCCACAGGAAGGGGCTGAGACCTATGGTAGCACTTTTGAGTGTCTCAGAGGCCGGAATCTCTGGGACCCTGCTTCAGCTCACAACTAAAGAACCACAGGAGTGCTTTGCTCCCTCTCCTTCCCACCCACCATGCCGGAGGTCTTCTCCCCTGATTAATATTACAGCATCATGCTACTGCAAGCCCCACTCCTAGACCTGGAGGCTTGTGACCCTTAGTTGGTTCAGCATTTTTAAAAAATTGAGCAAGAAGAATAGTGGAAGAGACCCTAAGACCCTCAACTTAAAAGTTCAATGCTTTCCTTCTGAGCCAACGGGGCTGTCCCAATAGGTTCAATGGCATCTCATACAACATCAATACACACTTTTATGTTGTATGACTTTAAACCACATGCACAGTATATAACATTTTTTTGCCTCTTTAAGTTGCTGTGCATTTTACAAACAATGGGAATTGCTTAAATGCTTGGCCTCATTTACTGAGCAGAACAGAAATCTGAGCAATTGAAAATAGGAACATAATTCAAAAAAGCTGTAGTGGTTTTTGTTTTGTTTTGTTTTGTTTTTATCAACACTCCTATTATGGATTGAATTCTGTCCCTGAATAAGATACGTTAAAGATCTAACCCCCAGTGTTTCAGAATGTGACCTTATTTGAAAACAGGCTCATTGCAAATGTAATTTGTTAAGATGAGGTCATACTGATGCCGGGTGGGCCCTTAATCCAATCTGACCGGTGTCCTTACAAGGACAGAAGTCAGAGCCAGGCAGGGAGAATGCTGTATCATGACAGAGGCAGAGACGAGCATGTGGCCTCCACGGCCCTGGGAACACCGAGGATGGCTAGCCAACATCAGAAGCTAGACGAGATGAGGAAGGATTCTCCAGATTTCAGAGGGAGCATGACCTTATTGATTTCAAACTTAATAGTTTCCAGAACTATAAAACAACATATTTCAGTTGTTTTAAGCCACCCAGTTTGTGGTGTTACATTGTAGAAGCCAAAGAAACTACTACAACCCTTACAAATTGAATTGTCTTTTTTAAATCATATCTTGAAAATGGAAATTTCCAGATACTCCGGTGCAATAGTGAGTGAAGGCCATTTTTGTTGATAGAATCTCAATTCCCTGTATTCTTAACCTCTGCTCAAAATGTTCCCTGCACTGTCTCGCTCCACCTGAAACCTGTTCTCTGATTCACGTGTCTGAGTCTTAAAATGGAGCAAGGTGTCTTCCTTGCATACCATTACCAATTCCAGGTCATTGCCCATGCCTTCTCCATAAAATCTTCTAATTCCTTTGCAGGGTTTGCCAATACACCTATCCTACCAGCTACTGCTCCTTGTAACCATTAATAGAATCCCTGTCTCTCTCTGTGAGTTCAAAAATGTTATACCTTCCCACTGTCTTCTTCTCAACAGTACACTTGGATTAGTTCTTGCTATTTTCAATATTTACATAGTTGATCCTCCCAGTATCTTTGCCTCTAAATTCTTGACCTCTTTTTTTGTAAAACTGCCTTCTACTTCATCTCAGCTAATAACCCCTTTAGTCAGACCCTTGACTTTATTACTACCAATAAATGCATCCTTCCATAATCCTATTTTCAAATGTGTTCTCTTACCAACAGCTCCTATCCTTGTGACTTATTCCCCAGATTAAAAATTAAAATCTTCAAACTTGCTAGAATGGCTGATTTATTTACCTTATCAATCTTAACAATGCCTCTAACTAACCCACCCTATCTTCACCCCTTACCCTCACATCCTAACTTGCCTAGCTGAGATCTCGTGGCCCATCTTAATAATTATTTCATTGCATATACCATCAACAACCTTGCCCATTTCTTACTGCTTCATATTTCCCTGGCAAAATGCCAGATGTGCTTAAATTCAGCTCTACAGCTTTCTGCCATGTACCTGACCATGACTGGAGTACACACTATGATACTGATTGGTCTGATTTGAAATTCATAACAACTAATAGGAAGTGAGCCTGCCAATCCTACCACTTTCCTCTAATTAATTCACATTCCTGCTCTCTAGAAAATCATTTCACATCTTCTCCTTGCCTTTTAAATCTCCAATGCCTCTTCTCTTTTTCCATATCTACTGATGCAGAAAAGAAATTGGCTGATAAGGAAATTGAGGCAAACAGAGAAATGTTACAAGTTCCGACCCACCTGCATCTTATATCCTTCACCTTCTGTCCTGTTTCCGTAGATAAACTGTGCTCCCATCTAAGGCCATTCCCTCTCTTATTGCCTACTTAACAATCTGAGTCACACAGATTTCCCTCTTTCTCCTATATGAACAAATTCTTATTTCAACTGGGCCGTTTCTATTAGGATATAAACATTCTATAATATTACGCATCTTAAAAATTAAAACTTACCTTATCCTACCTGCACTCCATTTCTGTGTTCTCTTTTGTAGTAAAATTCCTCAAAAAGGTTACTTGAGCTTACCTATCACTCATTTAGTAATAGCTATTGCATTTTTCCTAAATGCCAGCACTTTCCTGAGTACCAAGGATGTACAAGGGTGGGTTGATAATTTTGCCTCCATTGTATCATTACTATTATTTTATTTTGTTACATGAGACATATGTGTATATAACCAGTTCTGTGTAATCACATGGTTATCTCCCCTCCATCATTCTTGACCTTGCACGCACAAGTGCTTACATTGTTCACCCACCATGCACTGAAATGGAACAGTGTTCAGATGTTCAGTTCAAACAGTGTGCTGTTAATTGAATTGTTAACAGCAAAAAAAGTTCCTCCTATCGAAATTCACGGACAAATTCAAGCCATATATGGTGATCAGTGTGTTGAAGTGAGTACAGTAGGATGCTAGGTAAAGGGGTTCATCTATGGTGAGGAGGTAAAGTCTCCAGTGAGAAAATGGTTTCAAAAATAAAACACTAATTTTTTAAAGGATGTATTTCAACAACTAGTGCAGCATTGGCAGAAGTGTATTGAAGTATGTGGTGATTTTGTAGAAAAATAATTATGTGGCTTTGAAAATAAATGAGGTAGGTACATTTCTATTTTTATTCCATTAAAATGTCTGTTCTCATTCATTTTCTATTTAAGTGGAGGCAAAATGTATTAGCCCACCTTCATAGCAGTGACCAAAACAAAACCGTCTTTGTTCTAATGGAGGATATATGCTAGCAGGAAAAACAAAAACAAAAAACAAATAAGTAAAATATCGTGTGTAAAATGGGCAATATGTGCTAAAGTGAAAAATAAAATCAGGGAGGGGACTAAGAAGTGCCGGAGTGGGGAAACTGCTATTTTAAACAAGATGGTTAAGGTTGGACTCACTGAGGACATGATACTTGAGCAAAGGAGATAAAGGAGTGAGCCTTCTGGCAGTAGAGTATTCCAGGTAGAAGGAACAGCAAGTGCAAAGGCGCTGAGACTGTGCCTAGTGTCATTAAAGAACAGCATGGCCAGTGTGTCTGGAATGGAGTGAGCAAGGGAGACAGTAGATGGATAGATGGAGATGAGATCAGAGACATAGCTGGGGCCAAATTATGTAGCTTCTTGAAGTCTTTGTAAGGACTTTGACTTTTAATTCCAGAGAGATTAGAAGGGTTTTGATCCAGGGAATGGTATATTCTGACACTTATTTAAAAAATGAGGGGAAGCCGGGATGGCTCAGTGGATTAAGCGCTCACTTTGCAGTGCCGAGGACCGAGGATCGAATCCCGGCCCCGGCCCGTGCGGACCCATGTGCTGAACTGGGAGTTCCCCCAGTTCAGTTCTCTGTATCTCTCTCTCTCTCTCTCTCTCTCTCTCTCTCTCTCTCTCTCTCTCTCTCTCTCTCTTTCTCTGTCTCTGTCAAAATAAATAAATAAAAATATATTAAAAAAAAAACGAGTCTGGGGAAGCTGGGGTGGCTCAGCGGGTTAAGCGCTCGCTTTGCAGCCCTGGAGCCCGAGGATCGAATCTTGGGCCCGGCCCACGTGAACCATTATGCTGAGCTGGGGTGTGCCCCCAGTTCAGTTCTTGCCGGGGCCCATGTGGGTGGCTCCTGGCCCAGTCCCTGCCCTGCGCAGCCTTGCACCCACCTGTGGAGTGAAACTATCTGAAAAACTAATGCTGTCAACTCTGGAGACAGCTCTGGGCCCTCCCCCTTCTCTCTGTCTGTCTGTCTGTTTGTCTCTCTCTGTCAAAAAACAATAAAAATAAATCTTTAAAAGGATGAATCTGGATGCCGAGTTGAGAATAGATTATGAGGGGCTCATGGTGAAGGCAGGGAGACCAGTTAGAAAGCTAGTGTAAGATCAGAGTAGAGGTGTGGTGAGCTTGGCAGGGTGGTTGAGAGAATCTGGTTGGAGGTAGTTGGGAGTATAATTTGAAGGAACTGGGAGAGTGAATGAAGGTTAGAAGGGAAATTTAAAAGTCAGGGATGACTCCGGAAGACTATAGCTTTAAGTGGGTTGAAGGAACTCATAGTTTAGTGTTGGACATGTCAGGATTAAGATGCCCGTTGGACATCGAAGTAGAGAAGTCAGGTAAGTACTTGACTGTATAAGTCTGAATTCAGGGGAGATATCTGGACTGATGATACATAATTGGGAGAAGTCAGTAAAGAATTGGATTTTAAGTTAAACTAGATGAAACCACCAAGAGAGTGCAAATAGAGAAGGAACTATATCAGTGGACTGTGTTCTGGGGCATTCTAATAGTAAAGGTCAGTAAATAAGACCAAGGAATGTGCAGTCTGCTTAGAAGGAATAACAAGAGATTTTGGTGTCTAAGAAGCCTAGGAGACAATGCATTTCCAAAGGGGAGCATGATCAGCTACTTTAAGTGCTGGTAAGAGTTCAGATAAAATGAAGTCTGAAATTGACCGCTAGTTTTAACAACACAGAGGCCAATGGGGACCTTCACAAGAGCTACTTCAGCAGAGTTGTGGAAGTGAAAACCTCATTGAAGATGGTTCAAGAATGAATGAATGAAGAAGAGTTAAAGATAGTGGTGCTCCATAATTCTTTTGATGAATTTTGCTCTACATAGTGCAGTAAATGGGCAACAACAAAGTTAATGATGGATCAAGAGAGGATTCTATTTCTAAGTTGAAAAAGTTATTGCCATGTTTGAATTGACAGCTTAATCCAGTTAGAGAGGGAAAACCTGAACAGAAAAAAAGGAGGGGAGAAATTTATGGACCCATGTCTTTGAGTAGGAGAAAGAGTGTGAGTTCTAGTGCATAAAGGGAGAGTGTAGTCCCCTAAATACAGTCCATCCATAGTAATGGGATGGGTAGCAGTAGAATAATTTTTATTGAGTAGCTATAATGAGTACTTATTACATAATCCCATGTGAAGAACATGATTACCTTCAGAGGTAGGTATTATTCTCACTTTATATGAGAAAACTAGGGTTCAAAGAGGCTTTGTAACTTGTTGGAGACCCTACAACTAGTAAATCACACAGGTGTCAGCCAGCATCTGCGTCCCCTTGAGGGTTCCTTCCAGGTTATGCTTTCAAAGCATGCCTACTAGGAGATGGTTTGTTTTAAGGCAAATTATCAGCACTCAATTCTTGACTATATTCTAGGTAACATAGGAAAGACAGAAAAATGAATAAAGCTGAATTATTGCCTTGAAGAAACTTAAGGCTTATTTGGGTAAGTGAGAATAAAGAATAATGAAGAAATTTAGAGGAGAAAATAACTGCAAAACTGTGATTAAGACAGCGTTTCATGGGAGTTCATAGAAGAGGTCCGGGTTAGGGAGAGAGATCAGTGGCTGCGTTTGAGGTTACAGTCTTTATTAAATTCCCTAGCGATTGGCTACCTGTGATAGAAAAAAATTCAACTTGGTCCCATCAATATAAATAAGAACGGTGAAACAGCCATTAGTGCCATGTACAATACTCTAATAATTTTTTTAGATTTCCAAATGATAGTTGCACCATTGATGATCACACATGTGTGTGATATATAAAATTCTAAGAAAACATAAAGCCCTAAAGAGAAGCTTTTCATTTGATTTCTCCAGTTGCTTCTCCCTGAGCCAGTCTCTCCACCTGGTGCCCAGGAGGGTTCGTTCCTCAAGCGGGGGAAGAGCCATCTGCTCCCCATGAACCTGAGAGAAGCTTATCTCCTCACTGTACATATCAGCCATGCAGAGAAGGTTCTTACACAGAGAGAACTGTGTGGAGCAAAATCATCTAGACTCCTTTGTGAATGCACGTGCCGGGGCTCCCCCAGACACTTCCAACCCTGAGGGGTGCGAGGGAGCACTTGGTAAGCCATTTCCTAATGCTCTGGAGGGGACATTGATACTCCCTCCCCCTCTAAGGACCACTGACCCAGAGAGCCCACCTCCACCACTGACTGGGGACATACGTGTCAGGCTTCACTAAGGGGAGGCAGTGAGCCCAGGCGCAGCACTGTAGCGACCAGGCGTTTCCCTTGTCCTTGGGCCCCCCTCTACCACCAGCGGCTGCCAGTGCTCCTGCACAGGTGGAGTCAGGCTGGAATTAGGACACTGCGTCCTCAGGCCCCCTTGTCCCTTGCTGCCCAAGCTGAGAGTGCTCTTCCGAGGAGCTTACACATTTGCTCTAAGAGGCTATTTAGCAACAGGAGGCTCTTTGGTTCATGAACCAAACTCGTTCATATTGACGAGACCAAACCCTGTGGTCCAGGCATTAGGAAGGTAGTTTGTTTCTAGACACCTCTGAGTCTCTCTGCTTCCAGTCTCCCAGGTCCTGAAAACCCGGCTCCCCACACTTTCCTCCCAGGGTTATGATAGGGCGATTTACAGTTCATTTGGGCTCATGTCACTAAATTTCTGTGTGGTTTAAGTGACCAGAACTTCTGATTGTAATAATACATGGTTTCTGTCAGTTATTGGAAGGTAATCTTTCCATCTTATGTTTTAAGCATGCATATATTATAACAAAAAAAAGTTACGTATTTTTTATCTTAAAAAAAATCACTTGGGAAAAGCCGGGACGGCTCAGCGGGTTGAGCGCTCGCTTTGAGGCCATGAGGACCGAGGATCGAATCCCGGCTCCGGCCCAGGCAGGACCCACGTGCTGAACTGGGGAGTTCCCACAGTTCGGTTCTCTAACTGTCTCTGTCTCTGTCTCTCTCTCTATCTGTCAAAAAGTAAAATAGAAATAACTATGCACTGA
>PVKE010007547.1:0-32930 GCA_004027555.1 Craseonycteris thonglongyai
TATATTGTTTAAGCCAATATATTAGGGGCATATTAGGGGAGTTCTTTTTCACAGCAGCATACACAGTACCCCGACTCAGACACATGAACTTATGTATCTGAGAGGCTGCCTCATTCCTCACACTGCCAGTGACTCCAAGGGCCTCTGCAGCCTCTCTCCTATTGAGCCTGTGGCAAGTACAGGCAAGATTATCAAATAGTTTCTGACTCAAGCAGAGAAGAGACATCCCTAAATGCATATACTCAAAGCTCGGGCCACAGACCATCAGCATCACCTGGAACTTGTTAGAAATGCAGAGGCTCTGGCTCCAGTCCAAACCCTCTGCACCAAACTCTGCACTTAACAAGCCCCTCCACTGACGAGTGCACATGTCACTGTTTGAGAAGCTCTGGTCTCAGCTCTTCAGAGTGTTGTATGTGTCCCTGTGCTAAGCTGCCCCCAAACTCCTTGGTTGTCCTTTGCCACCCCCCTTACCCCCCATGAGGGAAACAGGGAGCAGGGAGCTCTAGGCTCTCCACCCATGAAGGCAAACCCATATTTGTTGTTGTTGTTATTTGGTGCGGTTTTGCATAGATTAATTTGTAAAGTGGAGAAGTCTGAAAGTCCTGATCCAGGGCCATGCCTCCTCTGGTAATGACTTTGGGGGTTGCTGGAGGCTCCCGAGACATGAGGCAGCACACCCGGCTCTCTCCACATTTGACAATGTCCCCGTTTTCCTTTGGAGAAAGCAATCTGCATGGATGAAAAGGCCTGGAATCTCTTCTCTAGGTCCACTTGAGACCCTTATTTCTACTTTCTGTGGTTTTTAGATCATTTCATTCATTTATTTAGTGGGTATTGACTATGTGCCAGGGCCTGTTCTACACTTTGGAAACACTGCCTTGTTCATGCCCACACACTTCCCTCACACAGGTTACATTTTCCTATGGGCATGTCTAAGGGAGAGGTTTCCAGGCAAAGGGCACAAACAGCCAGTGCAAAGGCCCCGGGGTCAGAGGTGCAGGCTGGGAGTGTTTGTGGAACATTGTGGCTGGTGAATAAGAGGAGGAAGCAGGAAGGCTCCTGGGAGGTGGGTCAGTTGCAGGTTTGTGGAGGTGGCTGGTCTGTTACAGCACATGCTGCTGGGTGTCTCCTCTGAACTTGCCATTGTAGCTAGCTCATGCCCATGTATTCTTACCTGCAGTGCCCTGTTGGAGGGTGTTGTCTGGTCACAGGAGCAAACTCATCATGTGTCAGGGGCCCCCAGGAGGACCAAGGAGTAACATGACCAACCTGCGTCAGTTTGCCCAGAGCATTCCTGGTTTTAGCACCGAAAGTCCCAGAGCCCAGAAACCCCCTCATCCCAGGCAGGCTTGGATGGTTGGTCACCCTATGGAGGAGAAACACCCCAGGAGCCACCCTCAAGCAAGGAAGGACAAGTGTGGGGGTATAAACCCTGGGTTCTGCCCCTTACATAGGACAACTCTGAGGCATGCTCCAAGTCCTCCCCTGGGGTCCCCAGCAGGCCACCAGCTCAGGACTGCTCTCTTTATCATGTTTCCCCCATCTACCTCCCTTCCACACTCCCTAACTTGTGCTTCTTGGGAGCACCTCCCCCATAAGCCATTTTAACCAAATCCTGTCTCAGGCTCTGTGTCTAAAGGACTCAACCTAAAACTCAAGGCAGAGAAGCTCATGAGTGTTGTGTGTGTGTGTGTGTTGGGGGTGGGGGGTGGGGGAGGAGGCTAGGCCACCCCTCTAAGCTGCCCCTGACTTGCTGGGAAGGTTCTCGAAATTTGGGGATTGTCCCCATCCTGAGGCCCCGCTAGGCCTGTGCTAAGCCTGGCCGCCTTGAGTCAGAACATGCATTAGAGCTAAGAAGCTAGACACACAGGGTGTCCCTTCCCCCTCCGCCCCGCTCCAGACACTTAGGTCATCCCAGATGCACTGCCATTGTTGCCTCCCTCTTGAACCCTTCATCGGCTCCTCCCCAACAGGAGGCAGCCAAGGTCATAGCCAAGGGTGAGCGGTCTGTGTCCTCAGGAAGCGGCCTGTGTCACTGCTGGGAATCCCTGGGCCCAGGGAGCATCCCTGTGCTGACGCTGGCCTGCTGGCCTGGCCTGCACTTGCTCCCTCCTTCACTTGGCTCAGCCGACGCTGACCTCAAATCTTTCTTGGCCTTCAGCCCAGGGCCTCCCTCTGCCTATTGCCACGGGGTGCCCAGATGTGCTGATGAACTTAGCAGGGCAGCAGCCGCCCCTCCCTGTGCTCTGACTTGCGGGGGCCTTGGCTGAGCTGGCGGACTTGGGCCACTGTGGACGTCTCAGGCCAGCCCGGTGGCCCCGGCTGCTCGGCACTAAGGCCAGGGAGCTCTACTGGCATCGCATCCCACAGAAATGGTGCCCCCTGGAGCCCAGCTCCTCTGAACAAGCTGTCTGGAGAGGGGCACCACCCTCCTGTGGCCCCCTCCCCACACTCATGGCAAAATCTAAGCCTTCTGAACGGCCCCAGACTCCTACTCACACTGCAAGAAAACGTGCTCTTTTCTAGCTCTGACCAACTTTGCTAGAACCCCTTTCCCAACACCTGAATTTCATTCTGCCTCAATATCAGCTCATGGAAATTTCTCTTTTTCTCCAACTAGCTTCACAGAATTGGCTAAATTAAAAAAAAAATTTTTATTATTATTCTTTTTTTTTGTCATGGCCATAGAAGAATGACTCAATTGTGAGGTCTGCAAACCAGTTTTGTTTTGTTTTTTTCTTTTTTCTTTTTTCCTACAGGACAGTCCCCTTTTCTTCTAGATGAAAAGATTCTTTCAGATCAAAAAAACAACTTGAGGGGACTGGGAGCCCTTGAACAAACGGATCCCTTATCCATTCTTGAACCTCACTTGTGTCCTCTGTACTGTCACTTCCATGTCCAAAACTCAAATCCAGGTGTTAGCAGTTCCCTTTGGAGCCCTTGTGGTATGAAGTGACCTATTAGGCAAAGTAAGGAAAAGTTCTTTGTGTCAAAATGTTTTTGTTTTATAAGAATACTAACTGCTACTATTTTTAAGTGTTCCCAATGTGCCATGCCCCATCTCAGATAACGCCCACAACCTCCCTGTGAGGTGGTCCAACTACTGCCACTGTTTTATAGATGAGGAAACAGGGGCTCAGAAAGGTTAAGTCATTTGCCCACGGACACACAGCACGACTCAGGCCTAGATCTCTCAGAGAACCGGAGGTGCCCTGGGTGACTCATTCCGTAGTGTCTGAAGATTCCACTGGAATCAGCATTTATTTTACTCCTCTGTCTTCTTGTAGGTTTTGTTTTTCCAAATCAAACCCAGTTGTTGTTTTTGATTTAGTTGGGTCCTAGTTGGACCTCCCCAGAGCAGGACAAGATGCCTTTCCAGAATAAATGGAAACCATTTACACAATAGTTGTCAAAGGCGTTAGCAGGAAATAAATCATATAGAATAACGCTTGAAAAGCT
Organism: Craseonycteris thonglongyai; assembly: GCA_004027555.1. NCBI lineage: Eukaryota > Metazoa > Chordata > Mammalia > Chiroptera > Craseonycteridae > Craseonycteris > Craseonycteris thonglongyai. The sequence goes on from PVKE010007547.1 coordinate 3,463, forward strand.
GAAATGAATCTGTGTGGGCAACTGGGTTTAACCCCCAAATTGGTTCCAGCCTTTTAAAAACATTTTCCCTCTTTTTCATATTTGTTTGTTTCAGCTTTTTTCTTTTTTTTTTTTCCTTGCACAAATTTTCCAGACCTGGCTTTCTGAGAGGCTGTTGATGAGTCAAACCGTCCTGTTTATCTAAATGCTAATAAGGGCCACCCCACTTCCCAGTTAACTTCATTCATGCAAAGGCACCAAAGTGGGGGGTGTCTAAATGTGTTGTAGCTCATTGGGCTTCGCACGCCAAGACTCCAGACGTGGGGGCCCTCCCATAGAGAGAGCACAGGCCATTCCTTTAGCCTGGGCTCCTCCAAGTCTCTCCCTGTCAGGGGTCCCAACCCCAGGTCCCCTAAATCAGTAGTGCTCAGGAATGTGCATTTTGATGCAGGCTCGCATTTTCAACGCCTGGCTCTCTTGAAGAAAACCTAGGTAGACAGAGCCCTGCATTTCAGTTCCTAGGACACAAGCAGGAACCTGAGGCCTCGGCTTAAATCCATTCACCTGAGGAAAGAGTTCTTTAGAACGGTAGGATTGTAGCAACCCAGCAGCCCGGCCCAGCCCACGGGCAGCTGGGCCTTCCCTGGGGTGCAAAACTCTGAAGGTTTAAGAGTGGCTGAAAAGCTGTCCCATTTTCATGGTCGCTTCAACTTTGGCAAGTAACTTTTGCATGTTTCTACTTCCTTTTCCTTCAAAACGTCAGAAATATATTTCAGGAATTCTGTCATCCATGTGTCCTTAACACATTCATAAGAGGAGAGACAGTGAGGGCTGAGAAAAACCCTTTATCAATGGTTTCCAATGGTCCATCCATTTATGCAACACATTCTTCCCTGAGCCTCCGCCATGTGTGTGGCATGGACGCAGACATGAGCCAGATGCTCCCTGCCCGTTCTGGGCTGACAGCTAGGGAGGCAGACCATGCGATTAAGGGTTTAATCGGACCCAGTCGAGGATGATGGGCATGTTTCCATGGGACCAGAGGGAAAGGGGTGGGGGGCTGGGAGAGCGTTCCCGGCAAAGGCAGCAGTGCAGGGAGGAACCCCAATGGGAAGGGGCTTGCTGTGTCCTAGGCAATGAACCGAGCCCTGAGCCTGGAGAGAAGGCCGTAGAGGGGGCCCCGGGCACCACACTGAAGGTTCTGGAACACCTGCCCATCTTCTAAATGTCTGGCCTTGCGTCGATCAGGATCCATGTGAGCTCTGCCTCTCAGCCGTCCCTCTGACTGTCAAACGTGACATCCTTAACGTGCTCTGGCCCCTGTCAGCTAGGCCGGTAGGGAAGGCCTCTACACACTCAGTCCTCCCCTGTCAGCCCAGAGCTGCATTCCCAGGGATTGGGAAATAGGGTAACGTTTCCCAGATGTCCGTGGCAAATCCAGGCCTGCCTTCTATGAGGGACTGTTTGTTTGGCTTTCTGAGGTTTACAAACAGCAGAAGGTTCCCTGCCTCCCCTTCATGAGCTCATGCACATGAAGAGGCCAGGGGCCTGGGGAAGCCCACCCAGCTTCACCTGCTGTGCATATGGGTGGGCCCTGCCTGGCCTGCACATGCTGGCCTCTGAAGATGTGGGGTTTGTTTGACAGCTGCTGCCACTTGTCTGCACCCCTCTGCACCCCAGGGCCCACCTGCCTCAGGCCCTGGTGCCCACTGACCATGGCCTTTACTGGCTCAGGGAGCGGCCATCCCTGCCCACACCTGGGCACACAGACGACTACTCAACTCCTCAGTTAGCCTGCTCTGCACGGACCCCTTTCCTGATACTTGGCTTTCCCGTGACCCTCAGGAGGTTCTGGAGCAAACAGAGATATCTTATCCCGGGGCCGCCCTGGCTGCACCTGGAGTGCAGCAAGCTGTGCTCACAGCTGAGGCTGAGCCAGGTAGGCTCCCAAGCCCCAGTGCCACCTCAAGAAGGGAGCTTTCTAAGGGATGCCAGGACCGCTCAGCAGGTGGAGCACTTGCCTTGCAACTTGCAAGGTCCGGGAATCGAAGCCCGGCCTTGACCCCTGCAAACCCACATGCTGAACAGCAGCACAACTGGTAACCGCCGGGATGGCAGCGAAGGTCCTCGCCTCCCATGTGGGAGGTTCCTTGTTTGGTTCCCGCCCATGCAGCCCCACATCCACCTGTGTGGAACGAAACCATATCACAACTAATGATGTGCAGCTGTGGAGTCTGCTCTGGGCCCTCCTCCCCCGTCACCTTCTCCCGAAAACAAAATAAATCTTTAAAAACAAAAAAGAAGGGTGAATGATAGGTATGTAGGCTGTGAAAGGCTCACAAAGTAAAGGAAAGCACATGACTTTGAAATCAGGCCGATGTGACCTACCCCTAATCACATCTGAACTGAGCCTCTCTTTTTTCCCCTAATAAAATGGAGAGAATTGTTACTGCAGACAGTTGTTGGGAGGGGGATTACATAAAGCTTCACATTTCCAGATGTGCAGAGATCATCACCGGTAGTCACTGCTGTCGTGTGCCCAGAACCCAGCCCAGCACTGGCTTGTCACGGTGCTATCAGACAGGTACCGCTGTTGCTCCATTCTACAGAAGGGGAAGTCGAGGCAATGCTGGGATAGCTCAGGGGTTGAACACTTGCCTCGCAATCACAAGGTCCGGGGTTCAATTCCTAGTCCCAGCCTGTGCAACACATATGCTGAACTGTGGTGCAACTGGTAACCACCAGGATAGTGGCAAAGTTCTCACCTCCCATGTGGGAGGCCCCCAGTTCAGTTCCCGCCCTGCGTGGCCCCAGATCCACCTGTGTGGAATGGAACTAGGTCACAACTGATGATGTACAGCTGTGGAGACTGCTCTGAGCCTTTCCCCCTTCTCTCTCTCTCTCTAAAAAAATGGGGGTGGGGGGGAGTCGAGGCACAGAGAAGGCTGGGGCTAGTGAATGGCACAGCTAACCATGACTCCAAGTCCATCTGACTTTGAACCCAAGTTCATAACCATATAACAATACCCCCAAAATGTGCCACTGTGGTTACCTTTGCCCACTTGCCTACCTTCTTAAATAAGGATTCACGTAATAATGTGTATCACTCGGGCTAGTAACATCCTGGGAGCTCTGTGTTAATTAAATGTCATCTGCTCTAATCCCCAATGGTCGCTCTAGCTCCAGGGGTACTTTCCAGAGCAGGAATGGGCCCTGTCGGACATCCAAGCGCCCAGATCCTAGCCCAGAAAGAGAAATGGACAGAGATAAATCCAACAAAACTGAGGGAGGTTGCCCTTCAGTGTGAGCAAGCACAGAGGATTTGGGGCACGCCTTTGATGTGAGCACAACCCCCCACTACCCACAAGAACCCCTCAGCCCACATGGGCCCCCCCCACAAACACATTCACCAGTCTGCTGCCAGGCCAGGCTAAGGCGCCAGCCGTTCTGACATCGGGGCTCAGCCCCCGGAATGTGGTGGGGAGGCATGGTTTCAGATGACAGGACGCATGGCCTGTTTTTCCAGATCGATGTCAGCAGGCTCTCCCTCTGACTCACTTGGTGGAAGACACTTATATGAGCACCCCCAGGAGGCCCCTGGCACCACAAACCCAACACACAAACAACTTATCACTCTTCTTCCAGAAGTCTCTGGGGGCCTGTATGCTCCAGACCCTGGTGAGTCCCACCTTCCAGCCAGTCCTTCCGATGTGGGGGCATCTTTATCCTTTCCTCTGCCCCTGGCCCACCTGAAGCTCCTCGCTAGCCCTGTTCCTCTGATCAACTTTGGCAGCTCCCACTGGCCCCTCGGGGTTCAGTCTTGCCCCTGTGGTGTTTTTTATGGGGGGGGTCCTAATTTATTGACATAAATGCACATATAAAATTAACCATTTTGAGGTCATCTGTTCAATGGCATTTAGCACGTTCACAGTGTTGTACAACCACTACCTCTATCTAATCCCCAAACATTCCCATCAAAGTAAAACCCTGCACCCTTTAAGCAGTTGCTCCCTATTTCCATTGCCCCCCACCCCTAGTCCCCGGCAACCACCAATCTACTCTCTATCTCTATAGAATTTTTTATTCTGGATATTGCCTATAAATGGTCACATAATACGTGACGTTTTGTGTCTGGCTTCTTCCACTTAGCACCTAGCTGTCAAGGTTAACCCATCTTGTAGCATGCGCCAGTGCTTCGTTCCTTTTTATGGCCAGGTAATATTCCGTTGTGTGGCTGGTGCCGGTTGGGTTGTCCATTCATCGGCTGATGGACACTTGAGCTATCCCCATCTTTTCTCTGTTGTTAATAGTGTTGCCATGAGCACACATGTACAAGCACTTAATTGAGTGCTCACTTTTCATTCTCTGGGTTTATACCTCGGAGGGAGCTATCTGGGCCATACGGAGATTCTGTGTTTAACTAGCTGAGGACCCCAGGAACGCCTGTACATTCTTTGACCTCCCTTGCAAAGGCGGAGACTTCTTCTCCCCTTCAGCTCGCACTGGGCTATGTCCCACTTCTAACCAATAGAATGTAGTGGCAGCAGTGCTATTCCCAGGTTCGGGGAAGCACAGCCTGGGCCCGGTCACCCTCTCCTGGACCACTTGCTCTGGGGGAAGCCAGCCACGGTGCTGTGAGGACTCTCAAGCAGCGGGAGAGGGGCTGAGGCCTCCCACACACAGCCAGCACCAGCATGACAGCCACACGAGTGGGTCCTTTCTCTGCAGCCAAGCCTTCAGGCCCACATCTTTTTTCTTTTTCTTAAAGATTTATTTTTATTGTTTTTGACAGAGAGAGAGACAGACAGACAGACAGACAGAGAGAAGGGGGAGGGCCCAGAACAGTCTCCATAGTTGTACATCATTGGTTTTTCTACACAGTTTCATTCCACAGGTGGGCATGGGGCTGCACAGGGCAGGAACTGGGCTGGGGTCTCACCCCGGTGAGAACTGAACTGGGGGCACTCCCCAGTTCAGCATATGGGTCTGCATGGGCCCGGGCCGGGATTTGATCCTCGGCCCCCAGGGCCACAAAGTGAGCGCTCAACCCACTGAGCCATCCCGGCTTCCCCTGGGCCCACATCTTGACCCCAAGAAACCCCAACCCAAACTGCCCCACTGAGCCACTCCCAAATACCTGGTCCATAGAGACCATGAGAGACAATAAATGTTTACACAACAATAACTGACTAACTCACCCACCACCCGCCTCCATCCACTCTCCCCACAGCAGGTAGAATGAAGCTTTCATGGATGAAATGCCCACACCATGATGACAGAAGTAAATAAACGAATATACAAATAAATGAGGGAGAAGAGAAAGCTCTCTTTGAAAGAAAGCTTCCCTTTGCCAACTATCTATCAGCCAACTGATCTATTTGCCAATTAACAAATATGTTCTACGTGGTGGAGTTAGATCACCAAGGGGGGCTGAAGACTAATGTGCGATGATTTGGGGAGAAACAGGATATTTATGGTCTCCACGTATTTCCCCACAAATTATTTATTATTGACAAGGAGGGAAAGAGTAACTTTTTAGTGGAGAAAACAGGCAGACACAGGCTGATTGAGTGACCGTCACATCAACAACTTCCCAGCCAATCTCGTCAGCGCTTGCCACCCTCCAGCATGTGTGGTCTGATTCCCAGTGGCACCAACTTGGGGTCCTCGGGGTACTCTCCCAGCAAAGCATCCCCCACCCTGCCCCCGCCACCCCAGGGAGGAAGACAATTGGCAGCATGGGACAAGGACCCCAGGCCGCATGATGACTTCAGCAGGCACTAGAGGACGTGACAATTCTGCACAGGAGGTTCACCTGGGCTCCGGAGGCCCATTCCAGCATTGGTTGTGAGTCTTCTGCTCATCATGTCTGTATTTATGTTGCATGCTTGGGATAAGTATGCTAGTTCATAGATGCAACTGTAGAAGGAAACAACCCAGTGTTGTTTGGACCAATGGCATACTGATTTTCTGTTCGTGAAAGAGAAATGTTCTGAATGCACTTATTCTTTTATAGGGAACTGATCAAGAATTGATTTTGAGGAATACATTTTTGTTCCTAGGGTTAATGAATGTTTAAACTTACTTTAAAAAAAAACATTAGCATCCTCTATTGGAACTAGCCTGCATCGTGTGCCTCTGGAGAAGATGCACTCACATCACACCACTTCCGTGCTATTCCCACCTCAAACACAGAAACTAAGTTTCACTGTGTGACAAACTCAAATGGAGGAACAGTCTACAAATAACTGGCCCACGCACCTCAAAAATGCCAACATCACGGAAGACAGAAAAAGGGGGAGGGGCAAGTAGCTGTTCCAATGAAAGACTAAAGAGACGTGACCAATGAAATGTGTGATCCTGGATCAGATTTTAGATTAGGAAAGGAAAATACAGCTATGAAAGCCGTTATTGGGAGAGCTGATATCTGACGATGAATTAGATTAGATTGCAAACTCGAACGAGGATGGATTAGAGCCTAGAACTGCACTGAGGATCCTTTCCTGAGCTTGATCCTTTCGCTGTGGTTCTGTGAGAGAATATCCTTGTTCTCAGGAATTTACACGCCATGGTATTATTTTAACTACTTTATTGAGGTACGATTGACATTCAGAAAGTTGTCCATGTTTAATACATTCAACTTGATGTGTTTGGAGAGAACTAGAACCCATGAAACCATCACCGCAATCTCTGTCGTGAGCATACCCATCACCTCCAAAAGTTTCCACCTGCTATCTTTATTACTTTGTGTGTGTATGTGTGTGTGTGTGATAAGAACACCTAATGTTACACCTGTCCTCTTAGCAAAGTATGTAAAGATCATTACAGGTGATGAATCTTGGCTCCATGATCTTGTTTAAGAAGTTCTCACCTTCTTTTTCAAAAATTTCAAAAAAAATTAAAGGAACTTTTTCCACTGTTAAGAATTCAATAACAGCACGATGTTTGAACTGAACATCTGAACACTCTTCCATTTCGATGTGCACTGGGTGAGAAATGCAAGCATCTGTGTGTACAAGGTCAAGAATGATGGAGGGGAGAGACCATGTGACCACACAGAACCAGTTATATCCAGGTATGTCTAATGTGACAAAAAAATATTACAGTGGAGACAAAATTTATCAGCCGGTCCTCGTATCAATCTACATGGAGAGAGACACACACACACAAATGATGAAGCAAACAAGGCAAACTCTAAATAATGAGAGTCTGCATAAAGGATATGTGGGAGCTTCGTGTACTATTCTTGCAATTTTCTGTGAGTTTCAAATTCTATCAAAATTAAAAGTTTCCAATAAAAATAATATTCAGTGCTGGCCAAACCAAACGAGCCTTCTGATCAAGGTGAGCTCATGAACCCTCAATTTCCAATGTCTGAACTAGACTGCAACCTGCAAAAGGGCACACCTGGGTCAGCTTTCCCATCCAGGTCCCCATGATGGAGCACAGCACCCATCAGGCACCAAGTGGATGCTTACAACCCATCCTTGGTTCAGAGAGAGAGCCTGGAAGCAGGTGGGACAAAGAGGAGGCTTCTGTAACAGTCCAGAGAATGGAATTGGGTAAGTCTGAGTCTTCTTGACATTCCTCAAACACACCAGGCACAGTGCTGCCCCTGGCCCTTTGCACTTGCTGTGCCCTCAGCTTGAAATGCACTTCCCCAGTGACCTTATTTCCTTGCCACCTTCTCAGGGAGACCTTTCTTCCATGGTGACCTGAGTTATGACTTCTGCAGCCCCTCCCCCCTTCTTACTTATATGTTCTTTTCTGCGCGTTATTAAAATTTATTTTTATTTATTTTGTTGTCCGTCTCCCCTACTCAAATGTAAGCTCCACAAAAACAGGATTATTTTTTTCCTTTTTGAAATTTTATTGTTTTGAGAGGAGAGAGACAGAGAGAAGGGGGAGGGCCCAGAGCAGTCTCCATAGTTGCACATCATTAGTTGTGACATGGTTTCATTCCACACAGGTGGATGTGGGGCTGTGCAGGGCAGGAACCAAACCAGGGACCTCCTGCATGTGAGGCAAGAACCTTCGCTGCCAGATCATCCAGTGGTTACCAGTGGTGCTGCAGTTCAGCGTATGGGTTTATGTGGGCCGGGGCTGGGAATCAAACCCTGGACCTCATGATTGCAAGGCAAGTGCTCAACTGCTGAACTATCCCCGTATCCCCTGTCTGTTTGTTTTAAATATACTGCTGACTCCCCGCTGCCTAGCAGAGCATCTGGGACATACAAAGTAGGCATTTAATAAATCTTCGGCAAAAGAAAGAAAAACAGGAAGAAAGGGCTGGAGGGAGAGAGGAAGAGAGAGAAAGGACAAAAGAAAAGGAAGAAAGGAAGGAAGGAAGGAAGGAGGGAGGGAGAAGAAGGGAGGGAAGGAACAAGAAGACTGAAGGAGAAGAGGGAGGGAGGAATCACACAGCTCACTTTCTATTAAGTCAAGCTTGTCCAACCCACAGCCCACGGGCCGCATGCGCCCCAGGACGGCTTTGAATGCAGCCCAACACAAATTCGTAAACTTTTTTAAAACATTGAGATTTTTTTGAAATTTTTTTAGCTCATCAGCTATCGTTAGTGTATTTTATGTGTGGCCCAAGACTGTTCTTCCAGTGTGGCCTTGGGAAACCACAAGGTTGGACACCCCTGTCTAGGCCAAAGCTTCTTCAGCCCCATGTGGAGGTCCTCAAGGCCCCCAACCTCCTACTGCCACGTAGGAGACAGTCCCCAACTCGGGTCAGCTCGTGCACGGCAGGCCCAAGGCTGTATGTTGGCCTGGGGACAACTTGGCTTTTCTCCAAGGACTGAGTCGTCTTCTCAAAGCCAATTCACTTTTCCCCTTAAAAAGACATCGTCCAGCCCAAAAAGCCCAGCCCAGGCTTCCTGCCTGCCGCTTGCTCGGCTGGGGCCGGGGCTGGGCCAGCTCTTCATCCTACAGGAGTGTTTACACGACTCCCCGCGCGGGCCCCTTTTTAGCTGCCTTTGGCCCACCTGCCATCTGTGCGGCATTTCCTGCCTGAAGCCGGCTGCTCACCTGTCATTACTGAGAAGGGGCAGGGGGGCCAGGCTCCAAGGCAGATCCTGGGTGGGACCGGCAGGGCGGGGCGCAGCGGCTGGGCCGGGCCACGGGCTGGCACTTTGTCTTGATCCTACTTTCGGTCCAGCTCACCTTGGTCAGAAAGGAATGTGGTTCATTTAACACTGTGGACGGGCCCCTAAACCAACCCGAAGGAAGCTGCCTACCATGGCAGCCGCGGGTGCCAGGCGTGGACTGTGGTAAGCTGACGATGTGCTCACACTCTTGCCCAGTGGAGGCTCACGGCAGGCCTCACGGGCCAGGCCTCTGGGTCCTCATCACACATTTCTACAGGGGGAAACTGAGGCTCCCAGGACTCTTGCCTGATACTAAAAGAGGCAGTCAGGTCATTTCTTCTCACTTCTCCTTCCACCTTCCAGACAAACTTGTTAAGGTGGTTTTCCCTCCCAAAGCATTTACGTGTGTATCATGTGTGCGTGATGAATGTTACAGATAACACAGGGTCAGGCTGAGGCTGAGACGGACCCTGAAATCGCACCCATTGCTCTCTTCACCCCGTCCTGCCTGGTTCCCCCACTCTAGTCCTGCTCCCCCTCAAACACTTTCATATATTGATGCTCACAAATTCTCGCCTGGGGAGTGCTTTGGGGGGCTCTGACCTGAGATGTCGTTTTAGGGGTTTTCCTCCTGCACTTAGCATAGTGAGCCCATTATTGACTTAGTGATTTAATCATTTAATCATGTCTTCATCTACTAAATGGACATGTCCTGAGTCCTGACTGTGAGCAGGCGCTGTTCTGGGGGCTGGGAATGTTCATGCCTGTGTGTCTATTGTGTCTGCATGTGTGTGCTTGACTCGCTTCTGTGTGAGAGGCAGGTGGTGGGTCACATGAGTTGTAAGTGGCAGGACTGGGTTCTAAGCTTGGGTGGGCGGAACCCACTTTCCTCACCACCAGACCGCTAATACCAGGGGAGCTATGGCCTGGGTGGCTGTGTCCCCAGGTTGTCCCCCAGGATAAGCCGCTTCAGGACAAGGTCTGCTCACAGTGGTCTTAACCCTGAAAGCTGGTTGTGCTGTCACTAAAGGAACCTTCATACCAGCATACCCTTCACAACAACATACTTCGTGCAAAGTGCAGCTGCCAGGAGCAGCCACTCTTGGGAAGAGCCTGGGGGAGGTGGGGGATCGATGAGACCAAAGGGGCTTGGGATGGTGGATAAGAGCAGGGGCTGGGGCACAAAAGGGCCATTTCCAACCCGACTGTGTGCCTGGGGCACCTTCAAGAGTCTTCTGAAGCCTGATTTCCTCACCTGAGAAATGGAAATAATTGTGTCTTCGGCATTTGGACAGCGCCCTTGACACAGCTCAGTCTCTGCGCAAACACAAATCCATCGTCCCCATGACGCGGTGCCTGCTTATCATTTTCTTTTTGTTATTTAAAGTTTTATTTTATTGTTTGAGAGAAGGTTAGAGTGAGAGAGAGAGAAGGGGGAGGGCCCAGAGCAGTCTCCATAGTTGTACATCATTAGTTGTGACATGGTTTCATTCCACACAGGTGGATGTGTGGCCGTGAAGGTCAGGAACTGAACTGGAGGCCTCCCGCATGGGAGCTGAGAACCTTCACCACCATCCTGGTGGTTACCAGCTGTGCCACAGTCCAGCATATGGGTTTGCACAGGGCCAGGACCAGGAATCACACTCTGGACCTTGTGATTTTGAGGCAAGTGTTCAACCACTGAGCTACCCTGGCCTCCCCCATGCTGCTGAGTCTTGATGAAAATGGAGAGAACTTAGCCTACACTACTTTTGACTCCCACACCTGATTCACCTCTTTCTATCCTCTCTGCACAACCATCTGATTTTCTTCTCAGCTATCTGTACCCATGCTGAGTTCTGATGCCAGTGCTTTGGATATTCGGACAGCACAGGTCATGACGACTATGTCATGACTGCCCCCCAGGAGACAGGGATCTAAAATTGGTAAACCCCAGCTAAAGGAGCAGCTGCCATTTCAACCATTGCCTGGCACTGGGCTGGAGGGTGTCCATAGGCAATAATAATACCTGACCTAGCCTAGGCATCAGCTAGCTGTATGTAGGAGAAGAAACGCCACGTCCCCACCACAAGGGGGCAGAAAGTGCAATCCTACCCGGTGTCCAGAGAGTGAGATCCAGAAATACGTGGTGACTGAGTAAGGTCTGCTACCGGCAGCCTTCTGGTAGCAGTGAGTGCAGTACGAGCATTGTGTGGGCCTGGGTGTCAGCAGTGAACAGGGGAGGCTCAGATGGAGCTGATGGTCTAGCTGGGGAGACAGACCGTGGACAGAGTCAATGATTTAATTGTGCCCACGATAAGGGCTGCAAAGAAGACGTGCAGGGTGCCCAACAGGGTGAGGTAACCTCTTCAGGGATGTCTGGAAGGCCTCCCTTTGGGACTGGGCTGACGGTTAAGATAAAACCTAAAAGATGACCAGGCATTCTCTAGATGAATGAGTGATGAGTGGGCTAATGAGTGAGAAGTGGGCAGAGTAACGGCAAAAGGCCCACGGCCCCAGGAAGTGCCGTCTTTTCTAGGAACTGGGAGAAAGCTATCGTTTCTGGAGTAGAGAGCATGGAGAGTAAGACAAATCTGGAAAAGTCAGATCCTCCGTGGCCTTGTAAGCCGGGTTTATGAATCCAGCCTTTATCCTAAGAGCCGGTGGGAGCCGTGGATGCTGATGTGGTGTTGGACAGCGCCCTCTGGTGGCTGCGCGAGGAGTGGCACCCTCAACGTTCATGGGCAGCACAGGGCGTTAGAAACTGCGACCAGAAGTCCTGGGCTCAGTGCTGACTTCCTTGCAGTTCCTGTAGATTCAGTCCACCTGAGACTACCTGCCCCATTGGTGCTGGAGGACACAGCTCTCAGGGCCCAGCCTCCCAGGGGGCATGCCACCAAGCCATGCTTCCCAGGAGACAGCAGAGGAAGGGCTGGCTGGCCTGGGTTTCCTCCAAGGGGTGCCTGGTTTGGGGGTGCCTGGTTTGGGGGTGCCTGGCTTGGGGTGCCTGGTTTGGGGGTGCCTGGTTTGGGTCTGACATCAGACATTGAGCATGGGGAGGGGAGCGATCCTGCTAGCCTTCCTCGAACCATTCTGGAGGGGCCGTTAATCTCAGACCTTAGAAGAGTGTGTGCCCTGTCTATTGTTCAGGCAGAAAGCCAAGGAGCAGAGACATGACGGCAGCTCTGATCCCCGGCATTACTGACCGCAGATAAACCCCCACCAGCGTCTGGTGGCCGCTGCCTGGACCCTCCCTCGCGTGCCTGTGGCCTGTTTCTCATTGAAACTGCAAATATTTATCACAAATCACCCTGGAGTTATTAGCCAGGCCTGGGTACTTCCTCAACGCACAGCCTCAAGCAAGAGGCTTTTATCAGCTGTTTTGTCTTATTTTCTCCTTCATTCCAGAGAGGAAGAATTGAGCCAACTGAACTTTTTGGAAAGAGAGTTGTTTTTTTCCCTTCATTTTTAGAAAGTAAGACATGTGCCAGTATAATAGTGCCAAAATGTCTTGCGTCTTCTTCTCACCCCTAAACCCCAATTTTCCTTCCCAATTACCCGTGTCTTCTATTTCTGCAGAACTACAAAAGTGGGTTGTTGTTGTTTTTTAAGATTTATTTTTATTTTTTGAGAGAAGGTGAGAGAAAGAGAGAAGCAGGGAGGGCCCCAAGCAGTCTCCATAGCTGCACATCATTAGTTGTGACATCGTTTCATTCCACACAGGTAGATATGGGTCCACGCAGGGCAGGAACCAAACTGGGGGCCTCCTGCATTGGAGGCAAAAACCTTTGCCACTAAAGCTGGGGCTCAATGGTTACCAGTTGAGCCACAGTTCAGCACATGGGTCTGCACGGACCAGGATCGGGATTCGATCCCCAACCTCGTGGTTGCCAGGCAAGTGCTCAACCTGCTGAGCTATCCTGGCATCCCAAAAGTTTTGCTGTCCTGACCATGCCATTCCTTGCAGGTTACTTCTAGAGGCAGAGTATTATGCAATGACTCAGTCATTTTCTTTTGGGGTGCCCCCACCAGCACCCCTTGTGCTATCACAACCGGGCCACGAAATGCAGCTTAGAGCTGAAGGAAGAGAGCCAACACAAAAGGGTAAACACTCAGCTTTAAGCACCAAAATAACTTTTTTGAGGGTTTTTTTCAAGTCCTGGGTCTTGAAAGGCAGGCTTTCAAGTGCAGGTAAACGCTCCCAGAATTCCCAGAGCCGGGTGTTTTCTCCCAAAGAGCAGCACGTGGAGACTGACCTTGACCTGAAACAGAGAGGGCATGATGCAAGGGGTAGCTGAGGGGGAACAGCACGCGAAGGAGAAGAGCAGGGGAGAGCGGCAAGGGCAAGAGCTGAGAGCCTGGTTGCCACCCTCCAGGTGGCAAGATGGAGACCCAGGTGGCCTGTCCCCACTCTCTTGCTCAAGTGGGCTTTGAAAGGTGGCCCATGGCAGAGAACCTCTCTGTGGGCCCACATAGCAATGGAGGTCCAGCCCAGGAAATAGACACCCCTCTGAGCATTTCTACAAAGGACTAGATGCAAGGAACGGGTAATACAGGTGACGGAAGCCAGAGCTGAGAAGCAACCTCAAGTTCAGCTACCACTGGAAGCTGCCTTCAATTCTGGAACAGAAGGGACAGCGGAGGAAGCTGGAACACAGAGGCCTCACCAGAGGAAGGGACAGCCAGGGAGGAGACAAGCAGCCACCTGCCAGGCCGCTGGAAGGGGAGGGAGCACTCGACTCCCTGCCCCTACCCTGTGCCTCCCATTGGCTTCACCCGGCTGACCCAGGCACCTGGGAAACGCAGCTGTTGGGGGTCACCCCAACTAGGATGCAGAGAAAGGAAAGCGCCCGGAGGGGATCTAAAGTAAGGTGACCAGACGTCCCGCTTTTGGCGGGACAGTCCTGATTTTTAACAATTTGTCCCATGTCCCGCAGCATTCTAAAAAAGTCCCAATTTGGGGGAAGAACGCACGACAAGCTAGGGAACGGCGGGAGATAGACCCAATTTTTAATCAAGAACCCCCTCCCCCCCGGTCAATGGTGTCCCGCTTTACCAATGTTAAAATCTGCTCACCTTAATCTAAAGGCAAAGAGGCCCAGCAGGTAAGAGGACACCCCTGCTTCCCACGGCTTGTGGTTTACGAAGTTCCTGTACCCTAGTGGGGAATGTGGAATGTTGCTGAGAGGGAAGGGTAGGGTCACAGAATAGCCAAGCTGGAAGTGGTCAAGATAATATCTGGATTCAAAGAGTTCCACATCTCAAATAACATAATGCAAGTGACAAGACACAGTGTGGCTCTAAGGGTGACAAAGCCCCAGTGTGAAAGCCCGAGAACAGTTTGACTAGAATGATTTTGTGGAATCTGAGAGAAGAAATCAGCCGTATCACTAAAGAAATACATAATATGATTTTAAATATGTGACAGCGTGGTACGATGTCAAATGGTTGCTGGACTTATCACAGTGATCACTTCTTTAGGTAGATAAATGTTGAACAACTATGGTGTATACCTGAAACTGAGATAAGGTATGTTTGCTGTGTATGTTAATAAAAATCTTTTTAAAATGTATGTATGTGTAAGTTAATAAATATTACAAATTTAAAAAAAAAGCAAAAGCAAAGAATGATTCGCTCAGTTGGCTGTTTGTAAATTCTGACAACCTTGCTGCCCTGGTTGAGAAATGCCTGCCGAAGCCACAGTTACATGTTTTCAGTGGTCTCTTTCTGCAAACTCAGCATTCTCTTCCTCATTCTGTATTTTAAATCCTTTTGTCGGGGAGAAATCACTTCTTATCTGGAGTAGAATTGAAACCCAATCCCCGTTTGCAGAAACATGTTATACTCGTTAAGGGCATGCTGGCTGCTCTAACAAGCAAATCTCTGTATTTCAGTGCCTTGACAGTATTGAGGTTTGTTTTCCACTAAACAGTGCAAAGCAGGTGTTAAATGGGTGGCTTTTCCTGGGGGCAGTTTAGGGACCAGGCTCCTTCTGTCTGTGGCTCTGGCCTCCCCTAGTCACCCTGTGTTCCCCACTGGTGGGTGGGAACATCAAGGAAGAGCAAGTGGGGGAGGTTTCTAAGTGCAGGACTTCCACCCAGATTCCACTGGCCAGAATTAAGTCACATGGCCACACGTGACTGCCAGGAATTCTGGGAAACATCATCCAGCTGTGAGGAGGAAGAGGAAGTGGGTGTGGTGAACAGTCAGCCAATCTTCCTAAAGGGCGACCTGATGAGATTGCTTGTGGGACGCCATTAAACACTCTCCCAGCAGATGGAGCTCCTTGAAAACCTGCCCATGCGAGCTTTGTTTCTGTGTCCTATGGGCCGCAATGCCTACTTCATTTCAGCGCTCCCTGTACCTGAAACAGAAGACTGGCTTGGAAGCCCATTTAGCCATGCATTTAGCACATGCTTCCTGTCTTCTGGGGGCTCCATGTCCCTGGAGCCAGCAGACTCAGGGAGAGAGAGCTGCTGGACAGGGGGACGACGTCTGAAACCCACGCCGTGCATCTGTGGAGCAGGAGGTGTCCTCAGAGCGTCAGCTAAAGGCCCACAGCGGAGGTCAGCCCCAGGAACGCCTGTCCACATTCTCAGCCCCCCAAGAGCGGCCAGACCTCTGATGCTCACCACCATCAACCCATCCCTCCCCTCCATGCAGGGGCCGGGCTCTGAGCTGCAGCCTATGCACAGGTGGGTCATTCGCGCCTGTGGGTGTGAGTTTTTGTCACGCAGTCCGGTTTCTCAGCCTCAGTGCTTTTGACCATTAGGGTGGGACGACTCTGTTGCATGTGTGGAGGGGTGGGGGCTGCGCTCTGTACTGTAGGATGGTTTGCAGCATCCTAACCTCTACCCACTAGATTCCGTTACCATCCCCACTCTGAGTGGTGACAACCAAAAAATGATTCCAGATGTTGCCAAATGTCCCCTGAGGGGAGCAAAATCACCCCCAGTTGAGAACCGTTGGCTTAGAGCAGTGCTTCTCACTCCTGATTACACATTTGAATCACCTGAGAAGTGACAGAAAATGACCAAGTCAGACCCAGCCAGTCCGCGCCTAGGTGTGTGCCCAAGATAAATGAGCACATATATCCACAAAAGAACAATGTTCCTGCCGGCTTTATTGAGAATAGCTGGTAACTGGGAGCAGCTCAGATGTCCATTGACAGGAGAATAAATGAACAAATGACAATATATTCCTACAGTGGAGTAATACCAAGAAAGAAAGAAAAAACCAGCGGCATGCATGAAGCTCACACATCAATCAAGGAAATGAAGCCTCACATGAGAGTCCATTCTGTATGAGTCCATGTCAGTGAAGTTCTAGGACAGGCACATCTAGTCTCCATGCTAGAGGTCGGGAGAGAGGTCACCTCTGGGGGAGGGGACAGACTAGGAAGCTCGGATGCGGGGACTTCCTTTCCTGATCTACACAGGGTGGCCTACGGGCGTATGCATGTATTACAGTGCATCCGCTATGCACTTCTGATTTGCACGTCTAACTGTAGGTAAGTTATGCCCTAGGTTTGTTTCCTGTGACTGCTGTAATAAATTCCAGTAAACATGGTGGGTTAAAAGAACAGAAATTATTTCTTTCATGGTCTGGAAGCCAGACTGTGACAACAAGGTGTCAGCAAGGTCACGCTCCCTCTAAGGCCCTAGTGGGGAATCCTTCCTTCTCTCTCAGTGTCTGGTGGCTCCCAGCATTCCCTGGCTTGTGTCACATCCCTCCTCTCTCTGCTTCGGCCTCCTCTGCATGGGGCAGAGCTCCCTCTGCTTCCTCCTGAAGATACATGTGATGGCATCGGGAGCCACCAGATAACTCAGGATGATTTCCACATCTCAAGGTCCTTAGTCACGTCTGCAAAGCCTTTGCCATATAAAGTAACATTTATAATATATATCTTATGAAGGTTCCAGGGATTAGAACCTGGTATCTTTGGGGGCCATTATTCAGGCTACTACACACCTAAGTTAAAAATAAACTTTTTAAATTACCAGTGTGAGGGTTGCACTACGCACCTATTGAGTCAGAATCCGTGCTGTTTTTGAGTTTCTCAGTGATCCAAGTCAGGGAGTCGGGGGAGGATGGTTGAGAGCCACTGGTCTGCAGGTCGTGCCTTCCTTCTCAGTACCTTCCTGAATGTAGGGACCATGTCCTCCTTGTCCATCACTTTATCACCAGCCCCAAGTTGACTTAATGAACTTACTAAACATTGAGTAAATTAACATGTGAGTGAAAATAGATACTACTAAGATCTGCTTCTTTTTTAAGATTTATTTTATTGTTTTGAGAGAAGGTGAGAGGATGAGAGAGAGAGGAAAACGGGGAGGGCCTAGAGCAGTCTCTATAGTTGTACATCATTAGTTGTGACGTGGTTTCATTCCACACAGGTAGATATAGGGCCACGCAGGGTGGAAGCTGAACTGGGGGCCTCCCGCATGGGAGGCAAGAACCTTTGATGCTGAGCCATCCCATTGGTTACCAGTTGAGCCGCAGTTCAGCATATGGGTTTGCACAGGCCAGGGTCAGGATTTGATCCCTGGACCTTGCAGTTGCAAGGCAAGCACTCAGCCTGTTGAGCTCTCCCAGCATCCCCTCAAATCTGTTTTTTTACTCACAATACTTCAGACACCAAATGCATGGGATTTCCACACCAAGCAATACTCTACATCTCTGTGGACACAACTGGGTGTCTTACACCTGAATTCAATCTGACACTAACTACTCAGAGTGAGCACACACCCCACAGGTTAAGAGGTCTGCTTTATAGGTTCACTTTGCCTATATAACAGTCCCCACAGTCCCACAAGACAACCCCCACTTCAGACACCAGCCACAAGTCATGGGTGCCCAGGTAACCCACATTTCTGTCTGATTTGGCTATAAATCAAGAGTTCCCACAATCCCCTTCCCAGGTTTGATAATTTGCTATAACAGCTACAGCACTCAGGGAAACCCTTTTCTTACATTTACTGGTTTGTCATAAAGGATATAAATGAACAGCCAGGTGAAGAGGTGCATAGAGTCAGGTCTAAATAGCTGCCAAGTGTGGAAATTGCTGTCCCCATGGACTTTGGGGTGCACTAGCTTCCTGGTACCTGGATGTGTCCACCAACCCAGAAGCTCTCTGAACTCCTTCATGTAAGGTTTTTAATGGATGCTTTATTACGTAGATTTGATTGATTAAATCATCAGCCACTGCCAGCCCCTCTCCTTACACCAGGAGGTTGGAGAGAGGCTGCAAGTTCCACCCCTCTTATCATGTGGTGGGTTCCTCCGGCTGCCCACCAAGTCCCCTCATTAGCATAAACTCACCTGTGGTTGAAAGGGGCTCCTTAGGAATAACCAAAAGCCCTTCCCTCATTCCTAACGGGAAATTGTACGTTTTAGAAGGTCTTGTGCCAGGAACCCAGGATGAAGACCACATATATATTTCTTATTCTATGACAACATCACAGTAGAACAGGAGCATCGCCACAGTTAATTGGAACGATTTAAAGTCGGAAGACCCCACTTCAAATCCCAGCCCTGTCACTCCTCAGCTGAGTGACTGTGACCAATTCCTTCCCTTGCCCCACCCTGTTTCCTCATCAGGAACGCGGGAATTCCAGAATCATTGGGAGAGTTCATGAGATATCAGTCTTTGTAAACCTGGTTGAAATGCAAAACAAATGCCTCTTGCATGCAGAAGCATCTGACACTGAGTCCCTTCGTGAGCAGTGACTTTCTGGATGAATCAAAGTCAAAAGATGCAGGGTGTTAGGCAAGAGGGGTTTACATGTCTGCGTCGGTGTTGGCGTAATCAACGTTCCCCGTAAATGTGCCGAGCTTGGGAAAGAGTTGAGTCCTCTTTGAAGGCCCTGAGGAATTTCAGCTGGGGTGGTGTGACAGATTAGATCCCTTTGAGGAGAGGAACTATTAAAAGCTTTTCCTAAGCGGATGATGAAGTCCTAAGCCAGGTTCACTTTGCCTGCATAACAGCATTCTAGAGCTATGTAGTTCAACAGGGAAAAAAACAAACACACAAAAGAAAATAAACACCAAAACAACAACAAAAACCCCATTCTCAGGAGAGTGTGGAGTCTGGCGGCCTTTTCTACGAGAAGCGCTGCTTGGTTTGGGATGGCAGGCAGGGCTGTGGGGGCAGAAAGGGGCCGGATCCCGTGGAAATTTCCTAGTAGGATTTATTTTGAAGCAAAGGTTTGGCAGCCCTGCTGCCTCCTTGGCTAGACAGGGCCTCTTTGAAGAGAAGCAAAAACAGCAAAAGGATGGGAAATGGTCCTTGAATGAGCTGGTTTTAGTGGAACCCTCTTCTTCCAAAAAAAACTGCCGGAGACCAGCCCTGGCATCCTTTCCTTTATGGAATTTAGCTCAGCTCACCTGTGGTCAGCACTCACACCCCCCACCCCTACCAGGTGTCCTCACCCTAATTCCTGGAACCTGACATGGCAGGAGGGACTCCGCAGAGGGCATTGCTTTGAGGACCTTGTGAGCTGGAGATGATCCTGGGTCATCCAGGTGGGCCCAAGGTCATCCCCAGGGTCCTTCAAATCAGAGGCCCTTTCCCGGCTGTGGTCAGAGAGACGCAGTGTTGCTGGCTTTGACGACAGAGGAAGGGGCCACGAGCCAAGGCATGTGGGCTGCTGCTAGAAGCTGGACGGGGCCAGGAAGAGGCAGATGGTCCCCTAGAACCTCCAGAAGGAAGGGAGTCTTGCCCATGCCTTTATTTAGCCCAGTGAAACCCGTGCTGGACTTCTGACCTCCAGACTGCAAGATAATACATGCGTGTTGTGTAAGCTGCTAAGTTTGTGGGAACCTGTTACAGCAGCCAGAGAAAACCAATACATCCCCTTTCTTGAGCACCTACTATGTGCCCATTCCTGGGATGGAATCCCTGATCCTCATGACCGCCTGTGACATTGTGCAGATGAGGAAACAGAGGCTGGACGGACATCAGAGAGGGCGTGAGCGGGGATGGGAACCCTTGTCTGACTGCAGGATCCCCTGAGCCTCTGGCTGCTCACAAGTAAGATGGGCGTGTAGCCACTCCCAGGTGAGGTGAGGACTGAATGTGAGTGTGCATGCAGCTCATGGCCCATGGCAGGTTTACTTCTCACCCCTCTTCCCAAACACCAGGTGTCCAGCAGGCCTGGCTGCTAAGCTGGCAATACTTCCTTCCCAACTATAAGACCTTACAAAACCAACCTGGGTTCCCGTGGGATGTCATCTTGGTGGAGGAAAAGGCTACAAGGCTCTCATTGGCAGAACTGAGAGGCAGGGCCCCTGGCCTCTCACCTGGGCCCTGACAGGTTGCTGTGTGACCTCGGGCTGGTCACCGCACCTCTCTGTGAAGTGCATTGTTTGACTCAGCCATGGTCTCAAGTCCCCCGACAGTGCCAGCCTCCAGGGAGCCCATGAGCCGACTCTGATCCCTACCCAGAGGCCTGACCAGCCTGGCAGCTGCTACCATGTCTGTACACCAGGCCCGAGAGGTCACGCCCTCACGTCAAGGTCAAGCTCTCCTGCCGTCCAAAAGGCAAAGGCGTGGAATTCTCTCAGCCTTGAGTTCTTGTTCGCCTTGCTCCGCCCTGGCTGGGCCCGCTTCCAGGACGTGGGCTGAGACTCTGAGCTCCTTCCCCAGAAGGAGCCCCGGATCACAGCCCAGCCCTGGCCTGGCGCTGAACGCCCGCTTTCCAGCCTGGCTTTGTCAGAGGGCAACTGGCTGTCCTCAGGCCAGCTGCTCCTGGAAAGGGAAGCATGTGGAGCTTACAGCTGTGAGGGAAGGTGGAATAGCCCAGGGGTCCCCAGGGGGTCCCTGGCACCACCCCCCCCCCAATAAAAAAATAAAAAAACAGGAGAGAACTGTCCCTAGGCTCAGCCTTTCTCACATTTTGCTGTCAGCATGGGAAGGATGTGTGAAGGGGCGGGGGGGGGGGGGGTGACCCCAAAATGCTACTCACTCTACCAGGTTGAATCATAGCCCTTAAGATGCATTTAAGGCTTAACCCCCAACCTGTGAGTGAGACCGTATTTGGAACTAGGGTCTTTGCAGATGTAATTAAATTAAATGAGGTCATGTTGGATTAAGGTGGCCCTGAAGTCAATGACTGGTGTCCTTATGAGAAGAAAGGAATTTAGACGTAGACACATGGGGAGAAGGCCACATGATGATGGAGACAGAGGTTGGAGTGAGAAGTCTATAAGCGGAGGAATGCCAAAGATTGCCAGCAACACCGGAAGCTGGGACGGCAAGCGAGGACCCTCCCCTAGAGCCGTCAGAGAGAGCAGGGCCCTGCCCATACCGTGACCTTAGACTTCTGGCCTCTAGAGCTGTACGTTTCTGCGATGTTAAGAGCCCCCAGGTGTGAGACTTGGTTGCGGCAGCCCCAGGACACGCACACACCCACAGGCTGTTGTTCACCGTTTCCCAATCGTCACCATTTTGAGGCAACACGAGAAAATCCGTAGACATTTCTCCAAGCTGAACATATCCAAGTTCAGGGACTGGCCTTTAGTCACAGCTTACGCCCTGCCTTCATTGTTGGGGAATCAAGCTGTCCTTCCCTCAAGGGAGGAGGGCAGTGATATCCCATTTTACAGATGGGAAAACCAAGGCTCCGAGCTGCACACCCAGCCCAGGCAAGCACTCAGCGGTTGCAGACCTACCTTCTGCCTCCCAGTCTAGCCAGTTCTGTGGACGCAGGGCAGCCTCCTCTTAACCCCGATGTGTTGCGCCACGTCTTCCGAATTCCTGGTAAAAGGGAGAGAGGTCCACGAGGAATTTCAGGGCTCAAATTAGGGCAGCTGACGGTGGCTCTGTAACCTGCCTGTGGTGAGAGCTTGAGAAGTGACTGCAGTACCGCGGGCTGGGGAGGGACTCCAGCCTGGGCATGAGCGTAAACTGCCCTCGGCCCTGTCGAAACACGTGGGCTCCAGGCCTGAGGCTGCGGCCGTGGGAGTCTCCCCACCCAGTCACCTCTCCTGCACTGTGCAGACCCTGTCATGTGCCCCGCTGCCAGGAAGGCCAGACCCAGCGTGTCCATCCCACCCCACCCTACAACGCCCCAGGCACATACCAGCTTCCAGGGAGACCCCAGATGACCCTGTGCGCATGGGCAGGGTCACTTCTGCAGAGCTACAAGGGCCCGGAGAGCACTCACTACGGGAATCACCTGTGAGCCTGGAACCCCACATTTCAGAAAAGGGCACTGAGGCCCCGAGACGAGTGACTCACTGAAGTCCCAATAGTGACAGCCTCCCCCAGTGACCGGGAGGCGGGTGTGCCCTGCTGGGTACGTGGTGGGTGCATAGGAAGTTGGGGTGTGCATGGAGTGTAGGGCCTCTGGGCGGGAGCATTGAGGGACAACTCGGGGTGGCGGGGGGATTAGGCCAGTGTACAAAGGACATCGGGACCATTCTGGGAGTCGGAACTTTCTTCTGGAAACGCAAGAGGGCTGGAGCTGAGGCCTGATGGGGCTGGCTCAGTATTCAGATCCAAGTACATGGGAGGACTGATTCCCTCATCCTAGTCCGCGTCACGCTGACTTCCCAAAACTGTCTGGGAACCAGTGGGCTCTCTCCCCAGAGTTCACATCCGCCCAGAACCCGCCAGTGTGGCCTCATCTGGAAATAGGGTCTTTGCGGATGTAGTCAAGTGAAAATGGGGTCATACTAGAGTAGGGCGGGCCCTACTCCACTGACTTAGCAGAAGAGGAAAATTTGGGCACAGTGCAGCACACAGACACATAAGTGACAGGACAACAAACATGTGAAGACAGAAGCAGAGACTGGAGGGATGCAGCCGTAGCCAAGGGACACATGGGCTTGCGAGGAGCTGGTGGAGGTGGCTCAGAGGGCGCGCAGCCCCGCGGAGGGCTTGATTTTAGACTCCTGGCCTCCCAAACTGTGAGAGAATAAATTAGGGTGACCAGATGTCCCGCTTTTGGCGAGACAGTCCCCATTTTTAACAATTTGTCCCGCGTTCCATGGCGTTTTAAAAAAGTCCCGATTATGGGGAAGCCGGGATGGCTCAGTGGGTTAAGCACTCACTTTGCAGCGCCAGGGACCGAGGATCGAATCCCAGCCCCAGCCCGTGCGGACCCATATGCTGAACTGGGAGCTCCCCCAGCTCAGTTCTCTCTCTGTCTCTGTCTCTGTATCTCTCTCTCTGTCAAAAATAAAAATAAAATAAATAAAAATATATTAAAAAAAAAAAAAAGTCCCGATATTTGGAAAGAATGCATGACAAGCTAGGGAACGGCAGGAGATAGATCAAATTTTTAATCAATAACCCCCTCCCCCCCGGTCAATGGTGTCCCACTTTACCAATGTTAAAATCTGGTCACCTTAGAATAAATGTCTCCTGTTTTACGCCACCCAGTTGGTGGTGATTGTTATAGCAGCCCCAGGAAGTGAACACAGCGGCCCAACATGGACTGAATTACTGCATCTGTCTGCCTGTGGAGACATGGCATCCCAGGGACAGAGCAAAGGCTCTGAGAAGTCCCACAGGGAAGAGCTCATCCAATCATGAAAGCATCTGTCCCCACCTACCCTTTCACCTCCGGTAGAATACCCCTTAGGAAATGTGGGACAGAAGAGCACGAAGGTCCCCTCTACATGGACATTTCGGTGGCCTTGGAGTTGGAAGCCAAACTGAAATAGAAATATGTGTGCATACTCCACGGCTATTTTTAAAAATAGCCCAAATGCTCTTCCATGTGGGGGTGAGGGGGAGACCACATCAGACCAGGAAAGACCGGCTGCTCTAACGAGCCAATCAGGCGTGAGCGCTATTGACCGTCTTGGAGACTCGACCTGGAGCCCGCGGTGTGTGAGTGAGAACTGTGTGGCCCAGGACTGTTTCCTTGGGCTGTGTTCCTAGAGGGGGAGTTGCTGAGTCAAAGGCTTGGCATTCTTAGGACATGTGAGTCCTAGTGCCAAACTGCTGGCCAGAAAGCTGTGCAGATTTAAAATTCTACTAATGGACTGGGGCCCATCTCCCACGCAGGCCCACACCGGGCATTTTCATATAGGACATCTGTCCATTGTCCTGAATGTGTTGCCCACAACGGTAAATATGGACTTTTTTATTGGGTGATCCATTGGACCAGGCCCAGAGCAGCCTGCCCACTAGCCCGTCCCCGCCAACAGCGGACGCTTGCCAGTGACCAGGCAGCGGTGCCCTAAGGTCAGTCCAAACTTCTCTGAGGAAACAGCCAACCTCACTCAGATTTGGCCTGAAATATTAAACGCTGAAAAAAGAGACGATTCCGTGTCACAGGATCCGTCCCCAGTGGCAGAGCTGGACAGAGAGACGAGGTTGGGGTTTGCAGTCAGGAAAACACGGGGTTTGTCCTGGCTTGGCCCCTTTTCTAGCTCGCGGATCTTGGCGACTCACGTGACCTCTTTGGGCCTCAGTTTCCTCACCTTTGATGTGGGGCCATTACAGCCCCAGCCTCTCTGAGTTGTGCTGAGGGTTAAGTGACTTCCTTGTTGTGAGATGGGTCTGCACGCAGCATCCACGTGAGCAAGTGTTCCTAGCCTTCCACAGGGCGTCAGAAGAAGTCCAGCCACCAAAAACAGAGAGGACGGAATTTGGATTTCCACTTGCATTTCTCTAAAACGCTGAAAGGGATCCACTTCTTAATCCACAATTATTTTACATTTCTCAAAATCCTGCTTGCTCTCTTTCTGCCCTGACTCCAGTATCCCTCACACATTCACCATCCACCCCCCTATCCCCGACCTCACCCCAAAATCCAGCTCTCACTTTTGTCTCTTGCCTCCCCACCCCCCACCCCCACCTCCTCTCCCTTCAACTTTGCTTTTATTATGAAAATGAGCTTCCTCTCTCCGGTTTCGTTGGTTCTCTTGTGGCCTCATCTAGAATCTACATTGTGAGGATGAGGAGAACGCCCACACCTCTGTTCTTGGCCTCCATGGATCCTGTTTCCGCTTACCTATGCCTGAACTCTGCCTGAATGGAGCCCGTCTGGGGAAAACAGAACTCTCATTGCAAAACAGAGGAGGAGGAAGCTGATAAAATAAGCTTTAGAGTGTGGGGGACCCATCGCATCAATGTATTTGCATGTGTGGGTCACTGTCTAACTAGCCACTAGCTCTCCTCACCTTCCGTTGGTTTCTCCTCTTTTAACTGAAGCCCTTCTGACATCTTTAGGGTTTTCCTCCCAGCAGACACACTCTTTTCTCCCTCCCACTCCTTGCAAAGTTCGGTGAAAGAGGGCAAATTATAACCCAAACTTTGTGGCCAGGCCAACATGGCAGCCCCCTGCTTTGGGAGCATCTAGTGGGGGGTCTTCTTCAGCGGATGGCTCTTTCTTCAGTCTCTCCCGTTGTCAAAGGGCATTGGTGGGTCCCCACCATGTGCTTCCATGGTGTGTGTTCAAATAATACTCCCTGGAGGGTCACCTCTTTCTCCCCAGCCAGTCCTCACCATCCACACTGGTGTCCCTGAGAGCACCAGGACATTGGGCAATGCCCCCCACCTCCCCACCCTGAACCCCATCCTTCCCTGTGAACCTCCTCCTACTCCCTAAGATCTGTAGCTCAGTCTGCTCTTGGACTCCAGCCCTGAGGGGAGATTGGGGACAAGGTGTCAGGTGAGGAAAGGCTGGAGAGGTGGGCTCAGCCTGAGGTTGGCCAACTCCCCCACCTATGACCCAGGGCCTCAGGGGAGGTGCTGAATGTCTCAGAGCCTCAGCTTCTGCACCTGTAAAATGGGTGTGAGCATGCTCATGGGTGGGGGTGAACCCAGGGCAGGAGCTGGCTGATAAACCGCTGGGCAGCCCCCCTTCTGAGACTGCACTGTGGGGGAAGACGTTTGCTGCTAATCTGAGCAGCCCACGGGGTTCGGGAGAGACAGCAAGGCCTGGTGGGGCAGGGCACAAGGGCACGGGGCTGCTATGTGATGCTGTGGTAAATGAGCCGCGTGGATGAACCTCGAAGGCCTGCCGAGTACAGGAAGCCAGTCACATGTGGTATGAGTCCATCCATACGAAGAGTCCAGAAGAGGCAAATCCAATCAGAAAGTGTAATCGATGAGTGGCTGCCAGGGGCCGGGGGTGGGCAGTGACTACAAATGGATCCAGGGTTTCTGGGGGTGGTAACAGAAAGGTTTGGAACTGGGTCGCTGTTGATGTACAAGACTGTGAATGCACTAAGTGCCACTGAATTGTTAAGATGGTAAGTTTTATGGTATGTGAATTTCACATCAGTCAATTGCTTAAAAACAACTCAGATGACGTTGCTGGGGGAACGTGCATCTGGACAGTTTGATCCAGGAAGAACTGGGGCCCAGGGAGGCCGCGAATCTACAAATCTAGATGAACTCCCCTGACTTCTAGATGTGAAGGACTGACTGTAAGTGTTTTCACCAAGGCCACAGGGGCCAGAGCCAGGCCTTGGCCACTAGCTTGTGAGTTGACCAGGGACAGAGTGCCTACCCTTGGTCCAAGTGCCTGTACACCCCCCACACACACACACCTCCCTGGGTTCTGCTTGGAGAAGACAGATGGAAAAGTACCTCCCAGAGGAGAGAAAGGCCGAGGCAAACATGAAGACGCTGGTGGTTTTCAAAGACATGAGCTGCAGCCTTTTAAAATCCCACAGGCCTCTCGCCATGCATAAACGATTTCTGGGGGGATTGCAAATGTTTGCCCTGGTGGGACTTTGTTATAAATGGACTTGGTTTTGTTTAGTTGGTTAAATTTTTATTTGATTTTTAAAAACTCCTGCAAGACCATTGTAACTGAGAACACCGTGTAAGTCCAGAAAAGCCAAGAAAAGAGCAAACAAGATGGACGAGGAATATGGTCGCCCGCTACATGTCGGGTCTGGCTTGAGGTCTTGCCTTGGCTCCAAAGCCCTTCACCGGGCCGGCCTCATAATAATCCCTACCGTGTCTTGAGTTCCTAATACATGCCAGGCATCCCGGCCTATCCTTTATGGTCCAGTCTTTCTGATCCTCCCAATGGCTGCATAAGGCAGGAGGTATTCACAAGTCATTTTACAGATGAAAAACCTGAGGTGCAGAGTGGTGAAGGCACTTGCCCCAGGTCACACAGCTTGGAGATGGCAGGGAGAGGAATTGTAGCCACATCTGTCTGGCTCTTTTAACCATATCTCATGGCCGCTCAGACTACAAGCCAAAATTGCCCACAGAGCAGCCTTCACAGAGGCCACTGGGCCACTGAGGTTTCTGGGGTGCTGAGCAGAACCCCTTCATGGCCTCCGGGTAAGCAACTCTCCCCCGGTGCTTAGATGGCTGGGTCTCACCCAGGCTGCGTCCAGAGAAAGGCCATGCACAGAACCTTCCTGGCCACTTGTACCTTTGTCCCTGCACCCACCAGGGTGGCTTTCCACACAGATGCCAGCCCTGCTCCCACTGGCCTCAGCAGGCCCACCCAAGGACCCCTAACAACCAGGGAAATGCCTTTGAAGTCACTGAATTTCAGAAGTCTGTCTGCTTTGTTCCTGATTTTGGGGGAGATGGCTAGCCCCTTCTCTAGGAAATCTACATGAGCGGAGTCTCTGCTGTGTGTGTGTGTGTGTGTGTGCGCGCACGCGTGCGTGCGCACGCCCTTCAGCACCTTCTCTGAACCTGAGTCATGAACTAAGCCCAGCATTCTCTGGTTTTAACCAGCCCCAATTCTAAGTTGATGTTAAAGATTAGACCTCACTGCCCATAGTGGATACACTTCAAGTCCCCCCGCCCTTCTCTGCCCCAGGCCCTTTGCACAGCTCTACCCTCTCCCATCCCTCTATTCCCCAAGCCCTTCCCAGATTCCTCATTCTCTATGATGTCCACCCTGATGTTCTTCCCTCTTCTTGCTGCTGTTCTTTTATAGCATGTACCACAGTTTATAATTTAATTTCTTGCATTTGTATCTGCTGGGGCCAGAGGCCTCAGCAGCGCACAGCAGATGTTTAATAAATATTTGTGGACCCACTGGCTGGATGAGCCAACAGTAGAGGAACTGGTTTTCATGGCCAGAACAAGTGTGGGCATTTGCTGTCTTATGGCTCCCTCTGGTGGACATAACACAGATGCCAGGCTAAGGGCCAACCCCTTTCTCTTCTGCCTGCAGCATTGGTACCCCAGCTCCATGCCTCCTGGGACCTGGTCACCAAGAAGTTGCAGCCGGCATCGGTGACATGTGCAGGTCTATGAAGTGGCAGAAATTGGTCCTCCTGGAGTTCTGTGAGCTGCTTCTGGATGATCAGGTGAGTTGGGAATTCAAGCAGCTCCTCAGATTGTCATTATTATTAATATTGTCATTATTAATAACATTACCACTACAGCCATGTAACAGGTAACGTGGCCAGTGCCAGTCTTAACGATGGATACATTCTGCAACATGCGTCGTTAGGTGACTTCATTGTGTGAACATCATAGAATGCACTTACACAAACCTAGATGGTATGGCCTACTGCTGTAATTGATTGTGCTATCATTTTATACAACTGGCAGCACAGATTTGTTTACACCAAGATCACCCACCACAAACATGTGAATAATGCACTGCGCTATGATGTTATGAGGGCCATGACGTTATTAGGCTATAGGAGTTTTTCAGCTCCATTATAATCTTGTGGGACCACCCTCGTATGTGCAGTCTGTTGTTGACCAAAACATCGCTATGTGGACCACAACTGTATTACTGAATAGTTGACGTTAATAATGTTAAGCATCACCTGGGTCCCTCAGGGCCCACCTGAGTCCCTTCTCTCTCCCCCAGTTGCCCTAAGCAGCTGTAGTTCTTCCAGGTTTTGATGGAGATGCAGCGGGCATGTCTCTGTCCTTAACCCAGCTCCCTCACTGAGATTTGCATTAGCTCAGGTTTGTATTCTGAGCCAGGGAATGTTAAGCCAGAGCTACACACATGCCACACATTCAGAACTCAAGAGTCTGAACATCAGAGCAGAGCTCAGAAATTCCCAGTCAGGCCCAGCACTTGCACACGTGCATGCTAAATACAACACAACACGAAGGCTTCCTTGGGGGTTGGGGGTGTGAAGGGGACACGAGTCAGCCTGGAAACAAGGATGAAGTCCAGTTTGTAATATATTCTGCCATTCAAACCCCTGCACTGAAAATATTATTGAAATTAGATTTTAACTTGTTTCACTGTTTTTTACTTCTTTGTGTATTCAAGAAGTTCCTATTGCTTTTACTGGTTTTAAAGGCAGTAATTACTATAAGAAAATTAAAATCAGGAGGAGCTAGATTAGGAAAAGTGGTTTTATTCTAGCCAGATGCTTGTGTGGGATCCCCCTCTATCCCTCCCTGTGAGAACAGGGGCATTTCATGTAAATTCGATAAGCCTCAGTCTTTCAGTCTATAAAATGGGCACAGCAGGCCCTCGACTAAAATCTTCCTTTCTTTTTTTT